>JAAALK010000284.1:18994339-19009919 GCA_019279435.1 Zizania palustris
TCAAGACCACTGTCGACTCCCTCATCGCTGCCGTCCAAGCCCTACAGGCCACGACAGAGGCCAACTCTAGGGCCATTGCTGCCCTCTTTGAGACCCACTCATCCGTCTCGGGCACCAAGGCGTCAATGGGAGACACCACAACGATCGGCCGCCAAGATTTCAGAAGATGGATTTTCTGCGGTACGACGGCAAGGCCGATCCTCTCATCTTCATCAACCGCTGCAAATCCTACTTTCATCAACAGCGGATCATGGAAGAGGAGAGGGTATGAATGACGTCATATAACTTGGAGGGCGGGCGCGCTATGGTATATCCAAGTCCAAACGGACAAGTACTCCTTCGTAGCGCCGCTTCAAGAACTCTCACATGCGCTACGGTCCACCCCTGCGATCTGCCCCCCTTCGAGCTCGGACGTCGCCGAGCCAGCACCGTCGAGGAATACCAAGACCGATTTTAGGCACTCCTGCCCTGCGTCGGTACCCTCACGGAAGAGCACGCGTGCAACTGTTCATGGCAGTCTTCTTCCACCACTCAGCCTCAACGTCCAAATCCACAAACCGCGGTCTCTCGCAGCAGCCATGAGCCTGCGTGACAATTGGAACTCCGGGAGCAGCATACCGAACACACGGCCAAGACCGTGGGCCACGACCTTCTGCCGACCCCGTTGCCCCGAACCACTGTACCAGCCCACCAATGGACAAGGACAAGGACAAGGCGACACCCGCGCTTCAGGGAAAGGGCGCTCCGCCAAAAGGCTCTCCCCGACGAAGTAGGAAGAACGTCGTCACCTCTGGCCTTTGCTATAACTGCGACGACAAGTACACTATGGGGCACAACCTGGTTTGCAAAAGACTATTCTACATCGGCGGCGTCGAACTCGATGACACCGACCACGTTGTGAACACCGTCGAGACAGCCATAGAAGCACCAGTCTTCTCTCTGCACGCAGTAGCAGGCATTCCCATCTGCAATACAGTGCAACTCAAGGTCGAGCTGGGCGACACATCGTCATCGCGCTCGTCGACACCGGATCAACCCACAATTTTATTAGCGAGGCTGCTGCATGAGCTCGGGGTTGTCCATCCAAGCGAGCCCCCGCCTCACGGCAACGGTGGCCAATGGGGAGAAAGTCTCCTGCCCGGGTGTCCTCCGACAAGCACCAGCCATCATCGACGGTCGGAAGTTCCGTGTCGATCTCTTCATCATGCCTCTAGCCGGATTTGATGTGGTCCTCGGCACAGTATGGATGGTCGTTGGGACCCATCATTGGGACTTCTCCGCTCGGACCATGACGTTCCAGCAGGGAGACCATTCGGTCTGCTGGCAGGGAGTCCCTCCACCATCCAGGCCAAGCCTCCACGCCACCACAGCCGGTAACCCTCCTCGACGAATTACTAGAGGCCTTCACCGACATCTTCGCCGAGCGACGGGCCTACCTGGTACGCACACGGGATCATCACATCGTCCTCAAGCCTGGCGCAACACTGGTGGCAGTATGGCCGTACAGGTACCCAATGGCCCACAAAGATGAATTAGAGCGGCAGTGCGCCGCCATGCTCGAGCAGGGCACCATCCGCCACAGTGTCTCGGCCTTCTCCTCTCCGGTGCTCCTCGTCAAAAAGCCGGACGGTTCATGGCGTTTCTATGTCGACTACCACGTGTTGAACACGCTCACGATCAAGGACGCGTTTCCGATCCCGGTCGTGGACGAACTACACGGTGCACGGTTCTTCACCAAACTAGACCTACGCTCAGGATACCACCAGGTGTGCATGCGACCGGAGGACATTCACAAGATGAGTTTCGCACACATGACGACCTCTACGAGTTCCTCGTTATGCCGTTCGGAATGTGCAACGCATCGGCAACCTTCTAGGCCCTCATGAACGATGTACTCCGCCCCTTCCTTCGTCGATTCGTGCTGGTTTTCTTGACGACTTTTGATCTACAACAAGTCTTGGGCGGACCATCTTCGACACCTCCGCACCGTCCTTCACGAGCTGCGCCAACACAAGCTCTTCGTCAAGCGCACCAAGTGCAACTTCGGCGCCACCTCCGTCGTCTACCTCGGCCACGTCATCTCCGAGGCAGGCGTCGCCATGGACCCAGCTAAGGTGTAGGCCGTCTAGGACTGGCCAGTACCTCGTTCGGCACGGGCGGTACGTGGCTTCCTCGGGTAGGACGGCTACTACCGCAAGTTCGTCCACAATTACGACATCATCGCTGCACTCTTACCGCGCTCCTCAAGAAGGATGGGTTCTCCTGGACAGAGGCAGCCGCCGAGGCCTTCACTGCCCTCAAAGTCGCGGTCCCCTCTGCCCGGTGCTCACCATGCCGGACTTCGCCAAGATGTTCATGTTGAATGCGACGTCTCGTCCCATGGATTTGGGGCGGTGCTGGTACAGGATAGCCACCCAATCGCCTTCTTCAGCCGGCTGATAACGCCCAGGCACCGCGCCCTCCGCCGATGAGCGGAGCTCATCGGCCTCGTACACCGCCATCTGGCATTGGCAGTCGTACCTGTGGGGTCGGCGATTCCTCGTCAAGACCGATCATTACAGACTCAAATACCTGTTGGACTAGAGGCTCGCGACAATTCCCTAGCACCATTGGGTGGGGAAGCTCTTAGGCTTTGATTTTTTTGTCGAGTAAGCCCGGCTCGGCAAATGCGGTGGCCGACGCCCTCTCACGTCGGGACACACCGGACGACGGGAGCATCCTGGTCCTATCGTCTCCTCGGTTCGACTTCATCATGCGCCTCCGCCACGCCTAGCTCTCTGACCCGGCCCTCGTTGCCCTCTAGGATGAAGTACGCGCAGGGTCCAAAGGGCTGCCGTGGGCAGTCATTGACGACATGGTCCAGTACGGCGGGCGGCTGTATATTCCACCGGGGTCTCCTCTGGTACCGGAGATCATGGCCGTTGTACATGGACACGAGGGAGTCTAGCGCACGTTGCACCGACTGCGGCTTGATTTCCACTTCCCTAACATGAACGACTTGTGCAGGATTTGTGTGCGGGCATGTACCACTTGTCAATGATACAAGTCAGAGCAATTGCACCCGACAGGCTCCTCCTTCCTACCAGTACCACTGGGCGTCTGGACGAACATCGCCCTGGACTTTGTCGAGGCACTCCCATGCGTCTGGGGCAAGTCAGTAATCCTGACAGTGGTGGATAGGTTCAGCAAGTACTGCCACTTCATTCCGTTGGCATCCGTACCCGAGACTGTCGCGCAAGCCTTCTTCACCGACATGTTCGTCTACACGGTGTTCCCCAATCCATGGTGTCAGATCGTGACCCAGTCTTCACCTTGAAGTTATGGCGAGAGCTCATGCGCTTGGTAGGCACCAGGTTGCACAAGACCACGACCTTCCATCCCTAGTCGGACGGCCAATCGGAGGCCACCAACCGTGTCATTACATGTATCTACGTTGCCTTACAAGAGATTGGCCGCGACAATGGCTAGTGGCTACCATGGGTGAGTACGTCTTCAACACCGCCTACCAGACTTCACTACGAGACACGTCGTTCCGTGTTGTCTATGGGTGCGATCTGCCATCCATCCGGTCCTATGAGGCTGGCGAGACACGGTGGCCGTCGTGGCCAAGACCATGGAAGAGCAGGACGAGTTCCTCGCCGACATCTGTCACCACTCGAACAAGCCCAGGCGATACAGAAGCAACACTACGACCGGGCCATCGTAACGTCAAGTACCAGGTGGGCGAGTGGGTGCTACTCCGGCTCCAACAACGTGCGGCGTCGTCCCTGCCTCAAGCCAGCTCCGGCAAGCTCAAGCCACGATTCTACGCGTTGTACCGCATCACCAAGCTCATCAACGATGTCACTGTCCGCCTAGACCTTCCTCCTCGGGCTCGAATACACGACGTTTTCCACATCGGCCTCCTCAAGAAATTTCACGGCACGCCACCAGATGCACCACCACCACTACCGGCTCTCCATCATGGTGCGGTCATACCGGAGCCTGAAAGCGCGGTCAAGATGCGCCTAGCTCGTGGGGTGCGCTAGGTGTTGGTCCAGTGGAAGGGCGAGTTGGCTGCATCGGCTACATGGGAAGATGTTGACACGTTCGTCGCCAAGTACCCGATTTTCAGCTCGAGGACGAGCTGGTCCTCGAGGGGGGGGGGAGATGTCATGTGGGGCCAGACCTACAGTCGCGCCGACGGTCCCGTGACGTGCGTCGGGCGGTTAGCCATGTCGGTTGCGCGCACGGGGAGGGGCTGCCAGCTGCCGGCTGTTAGGAGATAAGAGTAGTTACTATAAGAGATAAGATTAGATAAGGTTAGTTAAGATTAGTTGCTACAATTTAGGGATAAGATTAACTGTTGGTTTGGTTATGACATGATTAGTTGCTACAATTTAGGGATAATTTGCTGTTGGTTTTGGTTACGACATGAGAGTAGGCTATATATATGTTGTACCTGAGCCATAATAAAGCAAGCAATTGATATCAATCTAGTCTCCTCTATATTCTTACAAGTCGATGGCAGAGGGTATAACCTCGCCGGAGACAACGGACCACGGGTACGAACTCCGTAGCCAGGGTCCGGCGTCCGAGGGCTTGACGCCCTTGACACACTCCATGACTTTTCACCCCCCCCCCCCCCAAAAAAAAAAATCTATAGAAGTTTGATTTCACAGAAGTTATTGTAATCGATTTCACAAATTTTCCTTAACACTCTTCTGCATCAAGGTACTAATTAAGTTTGATGATTAACTAATTGATCTTGTAGTTTCCTGATGCAACCTGACAATGCAAGCACTTTTGTTCTCAGGTGTGGCTCTTGGCTCTTGTTGTCCTACCAGCCAGATCAAATATTTACATGCGGTTTGGTTAGTAGCATACCTTGCTCTTCTTTCCATGTGGGTTCTCCCAAACCATGTCTGGAAGGTACATTCTGATCCCTGCCGGTGACATATGCTGAGACCTGAGAAGAAATCATGTTGACTTCGTTGCAAAGGCCATTGTATTTAGCTTTTAAGTCTAACAATTCCAGCCATCCATGTACTTATGTAGTTTCCTCTAGGATTTAGCTATTTTACTCCTTGAATAGGTAGCATCTGCTATTCTGCTGTCTTCTTTGTTAAAAATATTACTCTTGAAGTGAGCCTGCTGTTTATCTGTAAACATATTACATTTACTCTGTAGGACCAACTAGGAAGGGTTGCTCTACTTTCAGGGATCATATTCATAATGCTGGGATTTGGTTCTGATGGTGCGCCTTCATGTCCAGACAAGAACTCCTCCCCCATCTGTTCTAGGTTTGCCAAACATTCCTTCCTCCTCAAATGGCTATTCATACACAATCATGAAATTGGGACCACTACAATTTACAAGGAAAGGCCTATCAGTAGCAAGTACATCGGCATGCTTGTCGTTTGCGGTATGTCCTTCCTTTTTATGGATAATATTTTCCATAGGATTTCTTTGACCGAAATCTTTCATTATCTAGCTGATGACACATCAGACAAGCATGCCTGGAGTTGAAAACACCCTTCTTTGCAATAACTATTTAAGCATAGTCTTCCATACTTTTTATGTAGATATTCCAAAGGCAAGTCTGCTTGACACAACTACTCCTGAGCAGCGTGCTTCTGCTTTGTGGTGGTTTATGGTCCACTGAGCATATTGGAGTGCCAGTTACCTGAGATAATACTTACACTGCTACTATCTCTGAGGTTCATTAATCTAGTATTGATGAGGCAAGTATAGGGTAAATGTTCAAGTAAACATTAGTTGTATTTTTCTAACTAGAACATGACAATGTGAATGTAACACTGTTCAAATATTTTTCACCAGGTCCGCAATTCAGCACTGGCGATTGTAGCACGTCGGATAAATTGAGAAAAATCTGGCAACTATGGAAACTGTTGATAGTAAGTACTAAGTACCTTTCTACATCTTTAAACAATAGCTGTGAGAGGAACTGGCTGACAAACTTAGACAGGAACCAGTACTGGTTGATGTTGGTGGGATTTTGAGCATAAAACTATTTTGTAATGAATTTACTAGTTACTGTTTACATACTTATCAAGGCATCGCTAAAGCGTCGCTTAGGCATCACTTTAGCGAAGGCGGTCGGCAGGGGTAAGGCGTCCTGGCGCCTTACCCCCAGGGTGGTCGCCGGGTGTACAGAGGCCGGGCGCAGCGTAGATCCGCTCAGAGAGGTCAGATCTGGTGGAGAGCCTAGGAGTGGCACGGAGCAACACGCAGTGAGGCCGGGTGTGGTGTAGATCTGGCGCGGTGAGGTCCTGTGCGGCGCGGAAGGTGGGAGCGGCTGGACAAGAGCACAACGAGGTCCTGTGCGCGGGCATGACGAGGCCTTGTGCGGTGTGGAGAGGCCAGGTGCAAGCTGCACGCGCGAGGGCCTGTGCAGTGCGGAAGAGGGGAGAGGAGGGGAAGAGAAAGAAGCGGCAGCTGGTAGGAGAGAGGATGAGAAAGCCTGAGATTTGGGAGGGAGAGGAGTGAGTAGGGGAGAAGTTAGGGTTTAAGATGAAAAACAATCTAATGGGCCTAAGTGGGCTGCTGGATCAAAAATTTTATAATAAATTGGTAATTAAACTGAACTCTAATATATTATTAAACATAATTTTAAATGTATTATTATAATTTTAACTATGTATATTTAATTTATAAAGGCAGATAAAGTGAAAAATATTGTAACTTGATAGTAATTGCTATTCTATCTTGCTATCTTGCTATTCCTATTTATAATTATTACGTATCTATCAATATTTCTCCTAAATCCTGTATTTTCTATGGGCATAACCGCTTAGGCGGTAAGGCGGTACTCCACCGCCTCACCTTGCCTTAGCACCTTAATAACTATGATTGTTTACCTGATTTATTTTGGAGTAATTTTCAAATTAGTGTTTTTCATGCTATGCATTACTGAACTGAAGGCAATTGCACTTAGGTAAGTTGGTCACCTTCAAATGCATCTGCTTACTTCCAATGACTTCAATGTATGAGTTTATTTTTCAGTCAAATTTATTTGAGGTACCTTCTGGCCTGTGCTATCTAGTTATAGAGGTTTGGTCATTCTTCAGAGGTAATAACGGATTGTTCTATTCACAACTGCTCCTGTTGATACCAACAAACTATTCCGGTATTTGTTGTTCCAAAGCATTTACCTCTTAACAGTATTATTGTAGTATGTACTTTTGCAAGCTCAAAATGACTCCTTACTTGAGTGCATGAATTGAAATCAGTTTTTGCAAAGGTTGGACCTGGAATTTGGCTATTCAGCACCTTTGCAATTTTTTTTAGTTACCTATATGTTATATTTATTTGGCTAGGTTGGAATATAACACTTTGCCTATTTATTTGGAAATTAAATTTCCTTATATCAAGTTTTCAGTTTTCTTCAACTATGTCCGGCGAATTTTCAAAATATATTTGATCATGCAGAGCAAATATCCAAGGTCAGTTCAGTTTGAATTTTAGCTTGGTTACTAACAAGATACAATGAATACAAATTCTTTATTGTTGTTAAAAATAGTGAAAAGGCAAGACAGCCTGGTGTGCTTGTGAGAAAATCCAGTGCAGTACTGAGTGGTTACAAACTGAAAGAAACATACTCCTGGTAACGAGAGAGCTCGTGTACTGATACCGGGGTTGTAAGGAGGTGAAACTTTAAACTACAACATTGTGATGCCTAGACTTTCCAAGCACTATTTCCTGTTAATAGCTTGTACTTATATTGTACTAACATGATGCAGCTGTAACCAAAATTACCTCTTTAAGACCGTGCCACCTCTTACGTTGATGTCGCCCTTATTTTTCTAGGCCATGATTGCTCGGGATTCGTGTGACCCTAACACCACAAGATCTACTTTCTTACAGGAATCTTCTTTTGGCATTGTGGATGTCTTTTCATTGCTTTGCTATTTGCTCTAATGGGTCTGGCTTCCATTTCAGATAAATTGGCTTGATGGTAGTCATGGTACGGAAAGGCACTTCGATCTATTCATCAGTTTGATATCATAGTGTAGGTGTAAACTTATTACATATGATCATCTTCTTGATTGTTTCAGGACCTCTCAAGATTGTCACGAGAATTTCACCCCCTCGATACTAAAAAATATGATTTGCAAATCAATTTTGGTGCATCATGGAGCACCTTCCCTGTAGAGGAATTGTGGAAACAAATTAGTAAAAACGAATGATCGTTGGGAAGATCATTGTGATCTTCGTGTGTACAGTGTGAACCTCTTTGGAAGGAAGACTGAAAGACTCAAGGTTTAAGTTAACCTTAATCAGGTGAGTTAGATGCGTTGAGCGTTGTGTATCGAAACATGCATTTTCTACTTGACAACGTTCTGCATGTCACCTGATTTCTGTTCATACCGCAGCCGCAACGTCATATGCTAATTACCCTTTTAAGGGCCATATGGATATGGGAACGTTGATCATGGAGTATTAGCACACAATCAAAGTACTGATCCTCATTAGGAAATGCTGTCAAGATTGAACGTCTACAGTGTTTCTACTAACTGTAAATATCTGTCTGTATACTGATCTCTAACATGTAAAGATAGGTTTACTGCACTGTCATTTATTTTTACGAGGGAATTGCATATATACTCTGAAGTTGGGGCTCCTTCAGGAAAATGTCCCGAAGCTGAGCAACTTTCTAAAAATGCCCCTTGGTTGGTTCATTGCATTTTAAACAATTTTCACAATTAACAGAGATTTTTATTTCTTTTGTCGGTGTTAAAAAAATCTACTTTATCACTGAAGTATTATCCTATAGATGAATGTTGCCCTCAACTATAAAACTAGTTTCTTAATCCTTGAACTAATCTACACCAGAAAAAAAAACTCTCTCAAGGTGGTTTACTGTGGTGGTTTTATTGATGTAGTAGTCCACGTTAGTGGTTTTACTGATGTAGTGGTTCACGTGAACATTTGGTTGTTGATTTAACCTTATTTTACTTACTTGTCCCATATCTATTATTCTTCTCTTCCTTTTTTTTCTTCTCTCCTCTTACTCATTTTATTGGTCTCTCTCCTTGCGTTCCACCTGCCCGCCCACGGAACAACATGTGCGGGTGTCTGGATATGACGGGAGCGCAGTGAACGGGTGTCTAGCGACTATGTGTAGGTGGTCGAAAAAAGGTTATCAGCAACATTGTGGCAAGGGCGCACAGGCTCAGTGGAGGAACGGGGAACCGTAAAGGCACATGGACACTTGGGAGGTGTGGGCATGGGCGGCGAAGGCATGGCACCGCTACGGTGTAGGCTACCCTTGGGCCACGTGACACCCGTAGTCATTGAGGACATGGCACCGGTGAGGCAAGGCGCCAGGTCACACGGGGGCGCTCTAAGCTGCGGTGTGACGCGACATGTGGTAGGGGCAACAGGGCCTTGGCGGGGAGCAGGGCATCTTGTGGGGCTCGGCCATGGTAGCAAAGCAGGGAGCCGTGCAGGGCATGGGGGCACTCGAGGGGCAGCGGTGTGGGTTGTTGCACAGTTGCACGCTGTCGCATGGGTTGCTCGGGGGCCTCGGCTACGCATGAGAGGAAGAAAAAGGAAGAAAAAAAAAGATGTGGGTCCCATTTGTTAGTGAGTAAAATCATGCCAAATCGGTAGCCAAGCGTCCATGTGAACCATCACGTCAGTAAAACCACCAGCGTGGCCTGCCACGTCAGCGGAACCACCACATAAACTGCCTTGGGTTTTTTTCTAGTATATGCCTAGTTTTATAGTTGGGACAACGTTCAGGAAAACACTTCAGATAGTAAATTTAGGGATTAAGAGCCTAGTTTTATAGTTGGGACATCGCCAACTAATTTAGTGCATAATCGACAAAGAAATCGGTTGGCCGACTAATCAGTTGGTCAACCAATAAAAAATGCTCTTAGTTAGAGTTTTATCCAAATCTCCCCTTTTTTCTGAGCACCGGCTGTTCGGCGGTCAATGTGATTAACCTTCTAGTCAATATGATCAACTAATAAAAAAAATGCTCTTTGTTAAAGTTTTATCCAAATTCCCCTTTTTTCCTTCTCTTACACCTTTGAGTGGAAGCGGCTCCTCTGCAGTCGGAGGGCTAACTGCAGAGAGCAGTCGGGTTCCACAGCCGTCCAATCTTGATCGGACGGTGCGAAGCCTTCTTCGCTCTCTTCGAAGCCTCCTACGAAGTGAGTTCCACCAGTGCAAATCCCTTTGAGGGCTGGTTTAGGAGCCCAAAATCCCAGCCCATTCTCTGGGGATGGACCGGGATTTTAGCCCAAAATCCGCCCATCCAGGAAATGGGCTGAGATTTTGGGCTCCCAAACTAACCCCGAGTCTCCCTCGTCGCCGGTGTTGCAGTCACCAGCGCAGCGCTGACTCCCCACATGTCCTCTCTAAATTTGAGGGTAAACTGTAAAGTCTTCCCGACGACTACAGTATGAATGAATTAAATTTAAAATAACATTCCCAAGATTATATATATGTTACATAATTTTTATGCACTAATTAATTACGTTAATCTAGGACTACCGATTAATTGTCAACTGATTAATTCAGTTAATTAAGTCTAACCGTTTTATCATTTTCCCACATTTCTTTTAGGATTTTGCCCTGTTCCGATTCAATCATTCCCTCAGAAAAACAGAACATTAGTGAGACCTTGATATAGCAACAGGGTCGAACAAAGGAGGAGCTGAGGCAGCCAGGGTTGGGTGTAAGCGGTAAGCACGACGCCAACCAGCGACAGAGGTGTAGATGTGGCCGTGTGAGCAGCCAGAGGGACATACTGAATCGGGCCTAGGACAATCGTCCGAGAAGTGTGATAAATTAGAAAAAAATACAAAAAAGTACAGGATATAGTGGCTCAAACATTTCCCCCAAATGCTAACTTCAGGGTATATATCCCTCTTTTCTCAGGATACTTTCCAGAGCATTGAACGTGTAAATAACTGCAAGACACAATAGTAAATTGGACAATCTGAAAAGGGCCAGAGTTTGATTGGTTAATACCGACAAAGCAACAGATGCAATTAAGGAAAAACAGATGGTTTAAGTAACTCTACTCATAAAAATACCACTACCAACTTCCTAACAACCCCTTTCTAGGGGGCTTCCATGGTTTAATACATAAGAATTTGGCAGTTCAAGAGTATGATGGAGGCATAGTCTTGTCGTCAGATCATTTACACTGCTGCACCAGGATCATTGATAACACCCAGGAAGTCATCTTTTATTGTGCCAATGCAAAACTGAAACAAAATGTTCAAACTGTTAAGAGCATTGCACACACTAGCTTAAAAGGTGCTACCACAGCATGGATTCAGGCATGCAACTGAAATTTCATAACAGAATATTTTTCTAGTTACCTGAAATACCTCAAAGAAGAATATAGCCACTTCAAAACATTTTATAGTCAATAATCATCTAGGACAACACCGGACAGGGCTAGAGTATGAATCAATCACTTTAATTGCTTCTAGAAGACTACAATTTACATTTTCATTCTGATAAATGACAACCTGACATTCTTTAAAATAATTTATTTGACATACATCAAGGTTGTTCTTTGCCTACATCTGATTTTTTTCATACACATTGGAAAGAAAAAAAAATTGATTTTTTCAAACACATTGGAAAGCAAAAAAAAATTCTTATACAAAATAGTACTAGTATGGCACAGTGCCATCAGCAATCACCAATTGCATGTTGTGGTTATTTACAATGTGATGCCAAAAAGTTCTAAACAAAAACAGGATACACCCATATTGGATTATTTTTTGTAAAAGAAACTAGATGTCAATAAACTTACAATTTCTGTTGCATCAACACGAGTCCCAATAATCTTCAACCGCACCTCACTATCTTTTTGAATTTTCACCTGTGTCAAACAACCAACTAAATCCTAGCAATCAAGTACTTACTCTTATTCTTTTCTGAGAGACAATAAACTTCTTATTGCAAGCAATTCAAGCATTCATGTAACATGTGGGCCCCAAATGGGATACAAAGGAAAAAAACTGTGATTCAAGTATTCATGTGACAGGCAGATACCAAAATTGGATACAATGAAAAAATTCTATATGGAATTCAAGCATTCATGTAAAGCGCAGATACCAAAACTGGATACAATGGAAAAAAAACATACATATCTAAAATTCTGATCAAGAGAAATCACCGATAGGCATAAATAAACAAGATAAAATTTAAAAATCATGACCTGTCTACAGTTTTTACTGGTTACAGAGGAAAGACATAGAACTAGAGAAAAGAACTATACCGATCCATCAGATGTTGTATAATTTGGCACGTCCCCAGATTGGAACTCCATATCATCCGGAATCAACTACTACCAAAATTGAACAAGGATGCAACAACAAAACATTAGTGGATCAGTTAGACAATATAAGTTCAATGTTCAACTCTTTAAGTTACCAAACATGAATGTTTATCAGACAGGTAAATGAGTATCAGCATTTCAGCAATTCCATGAGAACTGTCATTCTAGAAGTTAATGGTAGAACCAAATCAAAACTAGAATTAGTACTGATCTATCGATAATTCTAGCATACAATCCTAAATTTTACTACACGAATTAGACAAAATAGCTCCAAGCAAAGCGAGGAACTCACATGATTGGACACGAAGATCTGCACAGGTCCAGCCTCCGCAAAGAATCCCATCTGCAGAGCCAAAAAGAGAATGAATTGGAAGCCACAAACTGCAAATCAACCCACGTTCACCAACAAGAGCAATCCCGAGAGGGAGGGTGGCGCCGTGACACACCAACCTTGTTGACCATGGTGACGACGGCCTCGAGGATCTCTCCCTTGAAGGGGCGGAAGACGACGCACTGGTACTTGACCGGGAAGGTGACATAGCCCGTGCCCTCCCGGATGAGCCCCTTGCCGATGTCCTCCACCCCAGTGATTGCCACCACGAACCCGTGTCGTCCGCTGCAAGGGAGAAAATCCGTTCATCCCCTCAGCACCGAGCCATCCCCACCCTACTAGGGTTTACTGAGATATCCGCAGCGACGGGAGGAGGATGAGTAGGCTACCTGCAGGTGCCCTCGACGTCCTTGATGAGCTTGGAGACGAGCTTGTCGGAGGTGCGGGCCGAAGTGCCGCGGGTGCAACTGCATGTTGCGCTCCAGCACGATATGGAAGAACATCTTCCTCTCCTTTTCCCCTTCGCGTCGGCCGGCGGCAAGAGAGCGAGCGATTCCAATCGATTCGAGGTTGGCTCGCCGCGTGAGTCGTGACACCCGGGGGGTGGGGGTTAATAACCCCTACGAGGCGTGCGAGCTGTCCGATCTATGCCTCTGTGCATCTGGGCCGTCCAGTGCGGAAGCTTTACCAAGTTTTTCGTTTGTCTCTGTGCATTGGTCCGGGCGTCCGGCCCTCTTCTCCCCACGCCTCTCTCCAGCAAAAACCCTCGCCGGCGCCGCCTTACTTGCGCCGTCCCGCGGAGACCTCTTCTCCCCGACGGTGGATTCGCGGCCTCTTCCGGTATGCTCAAGATTTCTCCTCCACCGACTCGTCCTCTTTCTCTCCGTATCGGTTGCATGAAGGCTCTGATTTGCTTCGTTGTTGGTTCACGTGTTGCTTAAACAGCAATTGGATGGCGTCGAGATGCGTGGCGAGGCTTCCGTCTTCACCGTGCGTGGCACCGCAGTCCAGTTGGGATAGCTCGCTGGTTTCGGTCCGCCCAGCGAGATCAGGCGTGGCGAGTATGATTTCCCTTTCGATTCTCAATATGGCTTGATTGTAATTATGCTGTTCCTGGTGTGAATTGGGAAATTTGATATTGCTTGTTGTTTTGGCAGGAGGACGTGCCATCGTGTGTGCCGTTAGCTTCAGGCCATGTATCGATATTCACAAGGTGCGTACGAATGGAATCCTTGCCTCCTTGTAGTGATGTCTATCTATGGGAAAACCGAAACACATTGTAGCTCGTGGGTGCTCTGAACTTTGGCATGCTTTTAAATTGGTGCCCAGCTGTGAGGTACCATTAGAAGTTTTTTTTTGAGGTTAGCAGGAGAGGCTCCTACTAAAATTATATTAAAACGAAGCAAGGGGACGAGCCCCAAAACAAACAAGAGAGCATGGGGGTTACAAGATTCCAACCAACAGCGGGTAGAAATCCGAAGGGAGGGCGAGAAGCGCAAAGATTGAAGAGAGAAAGAAACAAGAAAAATATTCATCCAAGCCGAGAAATCCGGCACAACATTGTGAAAAATACATTGATTTCTAAACAGCCAGATGGACCAGGACGCAATAAGCACAATGTCCATGAAGAAATCGTTGCGAAATGTCCGCTTGGCCAGAAGTAACTTGTCTTCAATGTTGTCACAGTCATCCAGTTGATGCGGAGGAAGCTCCAGCACTGGACGCTGAATGGGCACTCAAAAACAAGTGATCTGAGGATTCATCCACTCCAGTGTTGCAGAGGCAACTCAAGTCTTGTTGCGGAGGAAGAATATGCTTCTGCCGTAAAATCACCTTGGAGTGAATTCTGTTCTTGAGTAGCAGCCAGAAGAATACTTTGATGTTGTTAGAACTCTTGGCTTTCCAAAGCCAAGAGAAGACATATGAGATGGAAGTGCTTGAACTGTTTTGTAGAATCGACTGGAGGAATAAGTAGGAGACCCCCAAATGAAAGACCAACTATCTGGGACCTGAAGGTGGATAAGGGATCCCAGGATTGTCGAGAGGAGGTTGAACTCTTGGAAAGCATCTTGGGATAGGGGAAGAAAGAAGTTGTCCTCCAAGTGATCCTGTCTCATGAAGTGATTGAGAGAGCAGTTGGGGGTCTGGAGAAAGAAAGAGTCTTGGGAAGGCAAGTCTTAGCGGCGAATTGTGCCAAAATCATCCCAGAAGGCAACGGAAGAACCATTGCCAGTCAAGGGGCGAGCAATACCCCTGAAAATGGTGGAAAGCTTGAGGATATCCCTCCACCAGCGAGAACCTATCGGGGGGGCCAGGTGAGGAGCTAAGGAACAGTTCTGATAAGTCTCCAGACCAGGTGAACCCAAGGGATGTCAGCTGAAGAGAAGAATTTTTGGGCATGCTTGAGCAGGAGCCACATTTGGGTTCTAAGGTCAATGACACCAAGCCCCCTTTGAGCTTGGGCTTGCAAACGCTGCTCCAAGCTACTTTCGGGTGGAAGGGGAGGATGAATTGTATCCTCGCCAAAGGCAGTGGCGCCGGGCACGATCGATGTGGTTAATCACCTTGACAGGGAGTTTAAAGAGTGCACATAGCATATGTGGAAGGGCAAGAAGACAGAGTTAACCAGCTGGAGTTTACCAGCCAAGGACAGGCAAAAATTAGTGCTAGATAAGCGACGTTCAATATTGTCCAAGAGGGAGCTAAAATCCTGAATTAGGCGCAAGGGTGCCCAGAGGGAGGCACCAAATATGGTGAACGCAGGGTTCCAATTGCAACCCAAAGGTGCCCTGCCAATATGGGTGTCGTCGTCTGAGGTATTCAGAGGGATGAGGCTGGATTTTGTCAGTTGACTCTAGGCACTAGCAAAGGAGAAGGAGTGAGCAGAGGCTTTGAAAAGAAAGAGTTTCTCTGATTGCGCACGAAGGAAGATCATG
>JAAALK010000284.1:19010919-19021193 GCA_019279435.1 Zizania palustris
TTACAAGGACCTATCATACGATCTCGTGCATGACAAATAAAGTATCAGGAATGAGGGAACTAGTATGGACGAGGAGGAAAAGCATTGGAGCAAGATCAACCATGGAGATGACAGCATGATATACGATTGATGGATCACGAATTTGAGTTCTCATCCTTAATTTCGTCCACATAATTATATGGTGTTGCGTCACTTTAAGTTGGGCTATTCCCATGTAATTTTCATCCAAATAAATAACCAGATTTTTATTCGAGTCCTTAGTTAGGGGGAAACCTAATTAGAGATAATTTTGTCCAAAATTCTTTTAAAGATTTATTAGAATCCTTATTCAAGGGGAAAACCTAATTTAGAGTCCAATTAGAGTATAATTCGGCCACTCCTTTAGGCTAGCCGAATTAATCTCTTTTCCCCTTATATAAACCCCCCTAGGTGTCAATAGAACTTGGATTTTGTTTAGTAAGATTTAACTGTTTTTGCTATCTTTGCCATAGGCACGAGTGTCGTCTAGACCTCCTGTACTGCACTTGCAGAATCCCATCTATCAAAACTTCCTTCTAAATTCATAATACCTTTATTGCACTTTTAGTTCTTGCTTGTTCTTGATTTCACGTAGGGATTAAGACCCTCATGGTCAGGCTGATCGAGCATCCACAAGATCGGTAACATCTAAGAGATTGGACTAGCGATTGTGTTGGCGCAACATACGCTACACGTTGTAGTCGGATCGTCAAGTTTGACCTCCACCAAATCGATTTATCTCATCTCATCGAAAGATCGAGACTTTGCTCATGTCATCAGATCTAGTTATTGTGATGATTTTATGATATAGACATGTTATCTAGCACATTTAATTTATTTCTATCGGAGTACAAGCCGACAGGTTATCTTCAATTCAATGCCACATCTTATTCGCCATCGGAGAGTGTCCATCGACCCGATTTGTAAAGCTGCTTATCTCATCGGTCGATGGCGCGCCCGCCGATTACTTTGCCCCTGGTCATCGGCCCTATGGCTGATAGGCATGATATTCCATGATTTCACCATCTTTGCCGTAGTCATCGGCTTGCCAAGACGATCGGTTATGCTACAGATGTCATATTTTCTGTTCCCTTATTAGTTGTAGGATCAAACTGATTGGCACGCCTTGAATCTTTTTTCTAAGAAAGTAGGGCCTACACTGGAGTTAATCAGATCTCCTAGGCCACGCGTGTGTCAAAGTGTGACCAAAAAACACACCAACACCTGGCCCTTGAAATGATGGCTTCTCTTCTACCTCAACAACGACAATTACATTTTTTTGAGTTCAAACTCAAAATTCTAAGGCATTTATCTAAAGTTTCTGAAGAGTACAATAGGATGATGGGCAGAGCAGGGTACCTGAGTGCCCTAGCAAGCTTGCTTGGAGCAAATCATGACGATCTCATGAAATGGCAGCTCAAGTTCTTTGCATCTTGCTGTTGCTTCATTCAAATCATGCAATTTTCATTGAAGACAACGACAATCTAAACATGATGTTGCATTTGCTTGATCTAGTTGAGGGCAAGTTGGTAGCTAAGGACCTGATCCTTTCCCTGCATGACTGTTGCACTTCTAGAGCAAGACCATGACAGCATAGCACGTAGTGGCATGGTATATCGACTACACCTTGGAGAGGCTAACGTCGCTCTACCTCCCACTCATCGTCGCGACCCCACCGGTTGACACATGACCTTGCTTGCCACCTCCTAGTCTCCTCTACTATGTAGGACCGAAAGTAGACGAGAGGAGGGGTGAATGGGCGCCTAAAATTTTTGCTAAACTATATTGTAACCTCACCACCCAAATAAACTAACCAGACAAATATTTGCAAAGCAAATTTCAGGAATTAAAGTTGTCTAGCCTAAAAAAAGATCGGTGTCATAATTAAAATGATATTAAAAATAAACTAAACAGAAATACTGCAATAAATAAAATTGGGACTAGAAATATTTAATAACATCTACAAAAACCTAAATAAAAACTTGAAATAAAAATATTTCGATCTAGAAATAAAATACTAATCAAATGAATAAATATATGATAATTAAAAATTAATTCAGAACTAAACCGAAAATATTGCAGGTGAAAACTAGACTAAAATTATAACTGCAGCTAATAAAATTTTCTTTTCTTTTTATGAGAGCAGATTAAACTGATATAGTTAAATAAATAATGCGAGATAATTAATAAGTAGATTAAATAATAATAGCTATCAGGTAAAAATATCTTCGAAAATACTAAAAACAATATTACTACTAATTAAAAATAAATCAATATGGATTTAAAAACAACTAAGAAATAGTAGATTAACTAACTAACCTGCATTACATCTGCTAGATCAATCCCCTGTGCTCGTCGCCGAAGCAAATTTTTCTGCGCTGCCGTGTGCACTGCGTCGCCCGTGAGAAAAAATCCTTGTATGCAGGCACGCCAAATCACGCACGCCGGCCGAGGCTTCTGCTTGCGCCAGAAGTGCCGTGCGATGCACTGTGGCTTATAGCCTGCTGCTTGCTAGCCTACGCAATGGAGAAAAAAAATTCCTCACCGTGGGGCCCGCCGTCACCGTGTATATCAAAAGCCGTGCTCTGGCTGGAAATTTCTCAGGACTCCAGGCCGCCAGCCCCTCGCATAGGCGCCATGTCAAGCGCCAAAAAAAAATAGCCGTCGTGCTGGCCGGTCACGCGCCGGCGTGTTGAAAGGCTGATACGGATTAAAAAAACAGTCTTCGTTGCGCCAGAAGAACAGAGAAGACGAAAGAATAAAAATGTGGACTATAGATTGATTTGAAAACCAAAACAGTCGACTATCCCCAAAGGGATAGGGGCCTATTTATAGGCAAACCCTAATACATGAAAAGACTACTTTACCCTCGAGTAAAATAAACCGAGTCTAAAAAAATTCCGAAAATTACTAAAATATTCTTAAAAAAATACTGACTCGAATAAAAATATTCTAAACTTAAAAACTAAATATTAATATCCTAAAAACGAATGAAACATAGATCGTCAGTTTTAGCAGAAACTGACAAAGCGTCCACCGTCTTCGCACCGGGTACCTGGATTGGGCCGATCCGACCCGCAGCTTTCTCAGCCCGGCAATCGCTCGCCGCCCGTGTACCTGAGTCAAACCCAGTCAACAGACCGGTGGATCCTCTGCCGCTCCTAGCCATGTACCCGGATTGGGCCAGCCCGACTCCACGGCTCCTCTGCCCGGTCATCGCTCACTGCCCGTGTACTGAGTCACATGCGCCTCAGACTCGGCAGGTCTTCATCTCACCCTTCCTTTGACTTTCGTTGACAATCACTCATCACATCTGGAATATCAAAACCATATTCTTCAACATGGTTTCTCGTACTAGTGGGGGTGCTCCACTTCCTCCACCTCCTGTTTTTTATTTTTCTGAAAAATCAGAGAACTTTGAAAATTCAAAAAAATATTTTAGAACTCTTCAAAAATACTCTTCAAAATTTATTTATTATCTTCAAAAATATACAATTGTGAAAATTAAATTTCAACATTCAAAACTCATCAATTCCTCTAATGACAATGAACTGATTTACATACCAAAATAAAAAAAATCATCATTTCAAATTTCACATATTCAACATAAAAAAATTAGCACAACGAACTGATTTACATACAAAAAAACCGACAAAACATGAATTACTTACAGGAAGATTAAAAAATATAAGGATATTCAAAGCACCATGATCTATAAAACCATTACAAACTTGAAAAGAAAATTTCAAATATTACTCTGCACTTTATTTCTCATCACGGAGAGTCTCCAACTACAAAATTTCAAAAAAAATCAACCTATGTAAAATGAACATGTAAAACCATTTATTACAAGTGTAAGGCAAACCTTGTGAAACTAGAGGACAAATCGTATTCCCTAAATCCTCAACCCTAAGTGTGTGTTTGGTTTAGAGACAAAGTGAGATGGGATAGTTACGTTCCAGTTTTTTGGGATGGGATCATCCCATCTCGTGTTTGGTTGCATGGGATGAGGATGTCCCCGTTTTCTGCTTGGTTGGTGGGTTGAGAAAAATAGGATGGTGACAATTTTAACTCTGTTATAACAATTTTTGTGGGCTCCACATATCATTATGTAGGTCCCATATGTCATACTATCATTTTTTTCTTCTTGCTCTATCTCTCACACTCATCCACTATCATCCCCAGCGGTGTTCATCGTCGTCTGTTGCCCTCCATCGCTTGCCCTAGTCGCCTACCCCGCCTACTGCCCCGAGTCGTCCTGCTCGACCGCCTCTAGTCATTTGCCCTGGCCGCCCCTTGGAGCACACCCGCCCTTTGCCCCAGATCACGCCAGCCCTGGCCATCGCCCCGAGCCGCTGTCTGCTCCATGCTGTTTCGAGCGGATGGAGCAAAAGTGGGATGGCTCCGCCCGCTCGATTTCTAGGGACGGAAGTATCCCTATTTTGGGGGAATATACCTCGAATATTCCTCTAGTGGGATATTCCTAGCCCCTTTGTCCCTCAACCAAAAATCATCGAAAATGGACTTGCCCCATCCCATTTGGTCCCTTGAACCAAAACACGCTAACACCAACCATTACCGACCACATACACTAAACTATGTATTATATAGTATTTAACATTGTTTTGATGGATATCTCAATTATAGATCAAGAAAATAACAAACCAAATTATTTCAACTATCTGTGTACATTACTCTAATTAACTATTATGGGTAAAATATTGTTTACATTGTTTACAATATGTCACATATCAACATGTTAATTTTTATATTCAATCGTATTCATGCATATCTACAATAATAATATACTTCAAAATTTAATTTTCTAACTTAATTTCAACCAAACTGTGATCATCTTAGTTCATTTATGACTAATAAATGATACATATACTGCACATAACAGAAAAATTGCACGGTTCAATACAAAAGTAGATAACCATGTGCATGAAACATTTACATTTTTCAAATTTTCAAATGAATTATTGAAGAGTTCCGAATAAATTTTCATTTTTTGTTTTTTCTAAAAAATAAAATAAAAATTCAAAGTCTCCGGAAAAGAGGCAAAAAATGGGATTGTTGGAATATGAATTGAATTGCCCACCTTTCCTCATCGGCTTAAGCTTTTGGGTTGAACTGGTTGGTGCATGCAACTCAATATGGTATTAGAGCCAGATGTCTCGAGTCAATGAAGTCTCGCATGAGGGGGAGTGTTGGAATATGAAGTGAATTGCCCACATTTCCTCATCAACTTAAGCACCGCGTATCATCTCCTCTGCTACAAGCCTATTTGCATTGCACTAGTATTTTGTATGAGTTATATTTATCATGTTTTTCGTAGGGAAATTAATCTCAGCCAGCACATAAATTAAGGGACTAAAATTGTGCACGCCATAAATTAAGGAATTTCAAAATCTTTTGAGCGCATGTAAAGAAATATTTTGGATGCATGAAAAAATATTTTGCATGCATATGGGTCCCACACTTAGGAAAAGAAAAGTTATATGACTTGTTAACTATAGAAGGTAACAAGTCAGCTATTTTAAATCTGAGCCGTCCGATCGCATGGATCAGACGACTCATATTTTTTTAGGGTACCATAAATTTTGCTAATTATTAATTTTGAAGATGTAATTACTACATTTATACCATATTTTTTATATATATATATATATATATATTGATATGGACATCATAGCATCAACATCATTTCCTTCCCTAATGATCAAGATATTCCAAATCATTTTGAAGGAGCAATAACTCGCACTCGTGCAAAGAAAATAAATCAGCATGTGAACTCGCTCCAAAATAAGAATAGTATTACACATGAAAATCCGTTGCTACCTAATGCCCATAATTTAATTGTTCTAAGGTATTACAACGTTAAAGAGTGGACAAAGGAGAAGCACTTCATCAACAGCCATCAATTAAACAATTAATGCAATGAAGGCCATTTCAGATTCTAGTGACTAGTAGGTAGTAAATGCTCATATAAATTGCATCTTAAATCAATAAATGTGTTCAACCACAGCTTGGAAAGCTTATCTCAAAAGCTTTCCAACGGATCTAGACCCATCAAATAATTCCACCAGAGCATAGAGTTAATGCTGAAGTAATATGGATACAGAAACTGTCAACATTTTATTTTTAATTTGGGTGTTGTGCACCAATATTAGCTTAATGCCATGTAAAACTCCTAATAAAATCTGGACACATCTCCATCTCCCTCTCACTTCTATACAATAGGATCTTTCTCAAATGTGTTGGGGGATAGTTTTTAGATTGAAACAACTATGCTTTTATGCATGTTCTTGAGTGTTCTAGCTATCAACTGAATCATCTATGCGAATTGTGCATTACTTTTCATTGTTCTTGCAAACTCTTTGTGATTGCAACGATAATTGTAAGTCGCTTGACTTGGTTGAGTGGACAACACGAGGTTGGGCAACTCCGTGTTGCAGGTTGTTGCACATGCACAGTTGGCTCCACACGACTCGTCAGGTTTCACGAGTATCTTAGATTCTACGCTGTGAAAGTTGGGTGCATCCTCGTATCATTTGGTATCAGAGCCTCAATTGTCATGGTAGAATCTTTATCCCTAGTTGTAGTTTCATTTTTGTCCTATCTGAAAATGGTCTCACAAAAATATTGAACCATCATTTACGATCTGTTGTTCTTGTGCGTTCTGCTAAGTTTTAATCCAAGAGATCGTGTTCTTGTTGCTGAATGGTTCATTGTCCTTCATGTTACTTATTTTATTCCCCTTTGATTAGTTTAA
Organism: Zizania palustris; assembly: GCA_019279435.1. NCBI lineage: Eukaryota > Viridiplantae > Streptophyta > Magnoliopsida > Poales > Poaceae > Zizania > Zizania palustris. Next base: position 19,017,713 of record JAAALK010000284.1, read on the forward strand.
TATCTTAGTGTATTTCCCATAAGCAAACTGAGATTATTGTGTACTCATCTGTTGGAAAATTAAAAAGCCTGAATACTTTTGATAGCCATTCTGCCCTTTGCGAATACATTGATTCTACAAAGACTAGCCGATCTGTTTCATAGGGCTGCACTTGGTGATCTTGTTCTCACAATTTTAATAAAAGAAAGATACAATCAGTGTTAAAATAACAATACATATGACAAGAGTAAAAATGAAGTTAATGTTTTGCACGCTGAAAAAAAAGAAAGACAACCTACTATATGAAAAAAGAGAGGGGCTATTGTTTTTACAATATTAGGAGAAGAGTTCTATTGATGCAATCTTGTGCCCTATTTTAAATCAGTTTAATCAGCTAGTGTCTTCCGGTTTGAACTCTCTGTTTCTAAATAAGAAATAATCGGAACTTCCGTTCCAAATTGAAACTTCCGATTTTATCTCTCGGTTTCTCAAACCATAAATTATAGGAACTTCCGATACCATATCGGAACTTCCGATACCATATCGGAACTTCCGATTTGAGCTCTCGGTTTCTAATTCAGAAAATAATCAGAACTTCCGATCCTCTGAGAATTTTCTTGGGCACAATTCCTTCAGTAATAACTTTGGTGGTAAGGATAAGTGAGGTTGAGAGTACTACCACACATATTTTTTCTTTTGCTATTTGTCCAATTAACCATGTCAGGTCAAGGTGAAAATTCAGGGAACAGGACATGCTCCAGATGTTGTAGTTAACTGGACTGAATATTTTGCATTGAGAGATACACTATGATGAGAGATCACTGTTGGAAATGAAGCTGAGAGAAGAAGTAAATAAACTCCTTACAAGATCTTCAAATTGAAGTAAATCAACAACTGAATGTACTACACGCTAATATATTTGCTGACATTGTACGGTAACTACAACCACAAGCTAAACAAGAACCTTTAGTAAATGAGACTGATGAGTAAGTGCTCTCGAAGGGTCCTATTGCTAATGTAAACCCTCAACCTTATAAATGTAATGGTTGGTGATGAAAATAATAATAATATAGGATTGGAGCATGGTCGTGGCATGGGTCGTGGAAGAGCTGCATATGAACCATACATATTAACATACCCCGTGCAATGAAGAAAATCAACGCCATCCTCGCACTGACAACAATCGTCCTGATTAACATAGGTTTGGTAAACTTAAATTTTCTATGAAAAAATTTACAGGTACCAATAATCCTAAAGAATACCTAACTTGGGAAATAAAAGTTGACAAAAATTTTCAGATGCACAACTACACCGAAGAAAAGAAACTTGCAGTGGCATCGCTTGAATTTGAAGATTATGCGTTTTTTGGTGGAACAAATTCAGAATCAAAGAGAGGATCATGATGAACCTCCTGTAGCATCGTGAATTGAAATGAAGACTGAGATGAGAGAAAGGTTTGTACCTCATCATACAAGCGTGATCTATTTGATAAATTGCATGGCCATAGGCAAGAAGGTCGCACGGTGGATGAATATTATAAGGAGATGGAAATGGCCATGATCCGTGCTAATGATATGAACATGAAGAGCAAACCATGTCACATTTTTTGGTTGGTTTGAATTATCCTATCAAGCGCATCGTTGAGTTTCAGCCATACGAAAATGTGGTTGAATTAGTGCATCAAGCAATCAAATTTGAACGACAATTCTTTTCAACCAATCTGGTACCTAAAACAAGTAAATCCACATCTCGGTTCAATTCTTTTCGAGCTAACAATTATGGTGCAAGTGTTTCTTCCATTCCACATGCAGCTTGAAGTGAAAAAGAGCAATCTACCCCCAAACGTAAAGCACAGTCCAGCAACAAGTGCTTCTTTCGTAGGTTCTACAGTGAAGAGTAGTGCTATTCAATGTTTTAAGTGTTTTGGAAGAGGACATATCTCAAGAGAGTGTCCAAATAACCACACAATGCTAATAACAGAGAGAGGCGAGTATGAATCTGCAAGTGAAGACGATGATGACCCAACTACTAAAATGGAAGAAGAGAACAAGACGATTTACTGTGATTTTGAGAATGGTCAGTCTGTCATTGTTACAAATAAAGTGTTAAGTGCACAATCAAAGAAAGATCATGAACAACGCTGCAATTTTTTAACACAAAGGTCAAGGTAAATGGTTGTGTATGTAAGGTAATCATAGATGGTGAAAGTTGTCATAATTTAGCAAGTAAAGAAATAATTGTGAAAAGCTTGGATTGAAGCAACTATGACACCCACATCCATACCATGTACAATGGTTGAATGATTGTGGAGAAGTGAAGATTCAACATATGGTGAAGGTGTCTTTCAAATTGGTATTATTGTAACACCCCAAATTTTCAAAGAAATAAAAATACCTTGTATTATATTTTTCTGAAAAAGATTATTTTTGAAATTCCTATAATGCTATTTATGCCTAAATGAACTAAAACCTAGAGATGTCCAAACTAGAGGCTAAGAAAATTTGTATATGATCCCAAGGCCAAGATATATTTTTGAGAATTTTTACAAATTTTTATCACCCTGGAAACAACCCAAACATTTTAAATCAATTTCAGTAATTAAATTTATTCAGAAATGAATTTGAACAATAACGACCCCCTTTCCCCCTTTCCCCCTCGACCAGCCGGCCCAGCCCACTCCTTCCCCGTGCCCCTCACCGACAGACGCCCTGCTCATCAGTGACCCCCTCTCCCTCCGCGCACGCCCGATACCTCAGCCCCACCTGTCGGTGCCAACTCTCCCTCTCGGCCGAGCCTGACCCCACTGGTCAGTCCCCCCGTTGCCGCATCCATGCCCCTGCTCCCCACTGACATTCAGACCCATTGTCCACCTCGCGCTCCCCCCAAATCCCGTCGGCCGACGACCCCACTCCGTGATCCGCTCCCGCCGGCCCCTCCCATTAAATTGGCGGCACTTAAATGTCCCCCGAGGTCCGCCGGCTTTCCCCCCATTGAGTGATGCGTTTAAGCCCCGGGATCACAGCGCACATACATGGCGAGACCTTGCCGGTGAGAGTGAATGCCCTCCCTCGCTTTCCATGTTTTCCACCGGCCATTTGCCCCACCGGACCCCTATTTAAGCCCCCGGACACCCCCGTTCACCCTCACTAACACTTGGAACGAACCCGAATGAAACACCGCGACACCCTTTTTAACGCCACACCGCCACCCGCGTTCCAGCCGCCGCTCGCCGTCACCGGAGTCCTCCTCCACCCTCAGCGACCACACCTGTTGATCACCGACGCCACCTCAACCTCGTCCACCCCCCCATCACCACTGAAGACCGCCAGAACTGCATCGCTGATGAGGAACCGAACTCCTTCGCCATCCCCCTCGTCGCCGACCGCAACCCATGACCCCAAGCCTCGCCAACGGTACCATCTTGACTGCTACACTTTACTGGTTCCATTTTAGCCCTTAGATCCGCCGTCGCTCGCCCGTGGCCGCTAGGCCCTCGCCGTCG
>JAAALK010000284.1:19021293-19141142 GCA_019279435.1 Zizania palustris
ATGTAGCAAGCAGTGTTCATGGCCTCAGCCCAGAATTTTCTAGGAGTCCTATGCTCATCAGCATCGTCCTAGCCATCTCAACCAAAGTGCGGTTTTTCCTCTCAACAACACCGTTCTGTTGAGGAACCCGCGGAGCAGAGAATTGATGTTCTATGCCATGCTCCATGCAAAGTCAACAAAGAGACTATTTTTGAACTCGGTGCCATTATCGCTTCGAATGAATTTTAATGCACCAGGGAGTTCAGTAAAAAGTCTCAAAGCCAAGCTCCGAAAGTGTGAAAACACTTCATCCTTGCTGGCAAGAAAGAAGACCCAAGAGTAGCGAGAGAAATCGTCGACAATAACAAGTACATACCACTTGCCGCCTAAAGAACTAACCCGAGAAGGACCTACAGTGTCCATATGGAGAAGTTCTCCGGGCTGTTCAGTCATCACTGTGGTGACTGGCGAATGCGAAGCGGCAATCATTTTTCCATGTCGACAAGGAGCGCAAACTAAATTCTTCTCAAACTTGAGCTTGGGCAATCCTCGGATCAAACCTAGGGCGCTCAGACGAGCGAGCAACTCAAAGCTCATATGCCCTAGTCTCCTATGCCACTTCCAAAGCTCAGAAGTCGAATGTGCAACAAGACAATGAGAAGAACCAGACGACTCTGAAAAATCAGCTCCAAAAACTCTTCCTACCCTAAAGATCTTACACACCACAACGCCATCAGAATTGAGCACTTGCGAAGTATCGCGATGAAATCGCACTTCGAAGCCCTCATCAAGCAACTGAGATACAGACAGCAAATTGTATCCCAGATTTTCAACCAAAGCAACATCTTTGAGAGTGAAATTCGAGTTAATTCTTACCACACCTTTACCTTTCACTCTACTCCTTCGATTGTTTCCGAAGGTGATATGTTCCCTTTGCTTGGTTGTGGTGAGGCTGGAGAACCAATTTGCATCTCCGGTCATGTGGCGCGAACAACCGGAGTCCATGATCCACGTGCCCTCCAAGCCTCGACCTGTCGCCTACACATGATAAGAACGCCTCGATCGCTCAGTGCTGGGGTGAGTAAAGTAATGACGAGGCATCCAGCACTGAGTGACACGAGTAGTAGGCACAGTAAAAGTAGACGGTCTACGCACATAAAAATCAGAATGATGCAAAGTGCGAGGTCTACCTACATGCAAAGAACGCAAAGCATGTCGAGGTCTCCTACTCTGACGAGGTACAAAGCTACTCGCCCGAGGTCTACCACCATATGGAACATGGTGAACACCTCGAGGAGCAAAACCTCTCCGAGAAGCACGAGGAGCCTCAAAAACAGGACGAGAGTAATACTCAGACTCATGCATACCTAAAGATGGGTAATGCATGTCCTGATAGCTCATCGCCTGTGCACGTCGCTCATCCTTGATGCGACGGAAACAGAAACCAATCAAATGACCCGCCCGCTGACAATAAGAACAATGAAACACTCTCCTGGGGGCACTCTCATGGGTCACAGGAGCAACTCTCACAGGCTCCTTGGGTTTCTTCTGAGTGGTTTTCTTGGGAGGATTGTTCTTGGCAGGAGGAGTGGTTTTCTTTGGTGGATGGGTAGGCTTTTTGGCTGATGGGGTGTCCAACAGAGCTCTCTCTTTCTCTAGGGTGGTAGGAGAGGTAAAACAGTTTTGGTCTTACTGTCTGAAGCTATCCTCTCAAAACCCAAACCTAGAGCTACCCCGGCTCTGTCAGCACACAACTTGGTCTTGGCCAAGAGCAAATCCATCCTACCCTTTCCCTCAGTGCATTTATTCACCACAGAAAGAAGGTATTCATTTTCAGACATGAGGTTTTCAGCTCGCTCTCTGACAGTGCCTAGCTGGTCCTTAAGGGTAATGCATGTGTCACACACAGGCTGCACATCCTTAGAACTACCGCCCTCTCCAATCTAGCCTCCAAATCATGAACATGCTTATCACGTAAATTAATGCTATCGCGTAATAAAGAGCAGTTCATGCAATCAACATCATGAGGTCTAGAATCCACCTCCAAAAGCTGCTTCTGTGCAGTCTCAAGCTCAGAAAGAGTTTGAGCATGAACAGAACGCAACTGAGCAAGCTCACTCATGACAACAGAACATGATTCACAATCAGCATCATCATATTTAGACTTAAGCATGGCATATTCAGTAGAAATGTTTTCTAGCCTAAGTCTAAGGTCTTTTCGTTCTCTAGCGGCTTGCACAAGTAATCTATCCTGACCAAGCACAACCTCATTCAGCTCATCTAATTTAATTAGAAGCTGGTCAGAAGATAGGTTTACCTCAGATGAGTCAAGCTCATCGCCGCTGTGATCGCTGTCGGCCATGAAGCAAAGGCCGGTGAAATCACGTCCCTTCTTATCCTTCTTGTCCTCCTTCCTTGGGGACTCCTCCTCCTCAGAGCTCGACTCCTCAGTTGAGGATGTGTCGATGTCGCTGAGAGCAGCAACAAAAGCTCTGGAAGCGGCCTTGGCTACTTTCTTAGCCATCTTGCCGCGCTTGCCCTTCACAAAGGGCTTCCTCTCCTTTTTGTGGAATTTGGGGCGGTCACTCTCATCTCTCTTTTTGACCTTGGGGCAATTGGCCTTAATGTGAGAGGTGTCGCCACATTCATAGCAGCCACTAAAACCACTTCTCCTCTGATCCCGTCTCTCATGATGAAAGCGGGTGAACCTCCGGGCATGAGAGCAAGCTCATCATCTGCTAGAGTATCCACCTGCTCCTTTGTGACGGAGACCAGGGAGGACAAAGCAAAACCATCTGCAAGAACACAAGTGCCTGATGTGCTTGGTTCTGCAGTGGTGCCACGGCTAGTGCTAGAAACCAATGCCAAAGGCTGTGGCAAAGAGCTTCTGTGCACTGCAAGAGATGCCTTGGCAATCTCTGTGGACTTCAGCTTGCTAAAGAGTTCGTCACAGGTCAATGTGTCATAGCCTGTGGACTCCTCAATGCTGGATATCTTTACTTCCCATATGCTACGGTCAAGAGCATAGAGAAGCTTGATAGCCCTATCGTGATCACTGTAAGCAAGCGTCCCGTTGGATCGCAAGTTACTCACTATAGCATCAAAGCGCGAAAACATGGCATCTATAGATTCACCAGGTGCCTGCACAAACAGCTGATACTGTTGGTTGTAGGTGCTTTGGCGCCTGGCCTTAATCTGAGTAGAGCCCTCATGATAAATAGTGAGCGTTGTCCAAATTTCCCTAGCAGTCCTAAGGTGCTGCACCCTATCGAACTCACTCCGACTCAAACCAATGAACAGTATGTTCCTTGCCTTCGAGTTGGCAATATACTGATCTTTTTCAGTTTGAGTGGTGCGGGTATCAGGGATGGAGTATTGTGAGTCCACAATCTCCCAAATTGCATTTCCTTGGCTTAACAAGTAAGCCTCCATGCGCACCTTCCAGTATGCAAAATCTGTCCCATCGAACAGAGGAATTTACTTGCCTCTATCCATGTCGCCAACAGATCACAAAACCGGTTAAGGTCAACTGGTGATCTTAACCTGCTCTGATACCAATTGTTGGACCGGAAACGGCGACCAGAGGGGGGGTGAATGGGAGCTTTTAAAATTTCGGGCTAAAAACTTAGCCTTCGGTTCTGTTCTGTCTTCTGCGGAACAGGCTTCGAACACAGCCTTCGAAGGTCTGGTTCGGAGGTACTTCGACACCTTCGAACACAGGCTTCGGAGAGGCAAAAGTTCGAAGTCAAGAAGACTTCGCTCCACTTACAACCCTCGAAAACCTACTCTGCTAAGTCAGTGCAGGCTCCGCACACAAGGTGCTTCGAGCAGGCTTCGCACTTCACCCTTCGCAAGAGTGGACAGCCCTCTGAGGACTTCGACCAAGTACTTCGTGACAGCAACTGGTGCTGGGCTTCGTACGCGAAGGTCTACACGCACACAAAACGGAACACGCTAAGGGCTTCGACACAAGAAGCACAACGGGAAAAGATCAGGGCTTCGCTAGTAAGCAGCGAGGTCTTGCCTCGTGTTACACAGAGCGACAGCACACTGACAAAACACACCTCGCACGAAAAACAACCTTCGCCTCAACAGGCTTCGGTGCACTAAACTAGCGAAGTATGCAATACGAGCTCAAGCAAAAGCACAAAACAAACAGGGCTTCGCCGCTTGAACAAGGAACACTGAAAATGAACTCAGGATGTATTCAATCGAAGTGTGGCTACAGGAGCTCAACAGTAAAATGCTCAAAGTGTTGAATGTTACCTACCGAGCCCCCATATTTATAGCCCACGGCTTCATCCTAAGGAAGTGACTACTTTACCCCTAGGGTTTACATCCATTTTGTCTCTACAGAACTAAGGGGTACAAAAGGTAGTCCACCTTTATTTTGGAGGCTTCTCTGTCAGCTGCAGAGGGGACAGTGTCAGCCTTTTTCAGAACAGACAGTGTCAGCCTTTACAGAGTTGACTTCTGGAACCTCCCTTCGCACGCGAGGGGTGCGGAAGCTTCGGCGAGAAGCCTGCAGCCTGTTGGCCTTCGCTCCGCCGAAGAAGACCTTCGATACAGTGACGGTTTTGAGCCGAAGCCGTCAAAGCCCTTGGGCCTTCGCACCACCACCTCCGGAGTGGATCACCACGGCTTCGCAGCTACTCCGAGCTTGAACACCGTCCGTCCGTGTACCGAAGCCATGCATGGCCGAAGCACCACAAGTCATCCTCCCTCCGAAGCCCACCTTCGGAGTACCACCCTTCGAAGTCCCTCCTTCGTCCAAGGCCTTCGCATGAAGCATTCCATGAGCACTCCGTCGCAGTGCCTCTCCCCGAGCACACTCCACGACGAGCCTCACCCGGACCATGCCTTCGATGCACCTCGACTTCTGAGACCTTCGTTGGGCCACCTTCGAGTGTCTCCCTCCGGAGCACACTTCGAATCCCTTGCCTCCGCAGAGGACTTGGTCCACCAACTCCGAAGTCACTCCATTCGGAGTACCTTCGAAGTGCCTCAACTCCGAGGACTTGTCTCGGAGTACCTTCAGCCGGAGCCACGCTCCGCACTCTCTGCCTTCACCTGGCACGCCTCGACCCGAGGACCGACCCGGACCACCTTCGCAGCCACCGTGACGGAGCTCCCCGCTCCCCTGGCATCAAGCCACCCGCTTGACCCAAGTTCACCCGGCTCGAACCCTGTCCGTCGCCTCCGAAGTCCCTGCGCACCACAGACAAACAGACAAGTGTATCCAGTACTCCGGAGACCTCTCCGGGTTAGCAACCTTCGGCACACACTCCGGTGTACCGCCCAAAGTACCGAAGCCTTCGGTACGAACCAGTCATCGTGTACTGTCGGACCCCTCCGACAGGTACACTCCGCTGCACAGCTGCAGCAAGCAAACACCGAACACACTCCGGTGACACACCTCCGAACACCTTCGGAGGTACCACCTCCGAAGCCCCTTCGGAGGTACCCTTCGAACAGAGGGTAAATAAACCTGTCAATCACTCATCACATACACCGAAACCACCCTTGGTTTCTCAAAAAGGATGAGAAGTTACTGTTCAAAGTTGTCTCCAGGAAGGTACTTGACGAAGCCTGCAGTGTCCATGCCGAAGTCTGCTTTGACGTCCTAGTACGAAGGGTGAAGAAGTCGAAGGCCGTGTAGTACAGTTCGGTGAAGGATATAGCAACCTCCGAAGTCTACTTTGGTTCGGATAAGCTTCGAAACTGAACAAAACAAATTCGGACACACTTCGAACCAGCGAAGACCCCGAAGTAACAAACAATGCAACCTGCGAAGCTGGCTTCGAAAAATGTTGTGCGAAGTCTAGCAGCTTATCGAAGCACTGCCGAAGTGGTAGCTTCGAACCGAAGCCAGCACGGACAGCAAGCAAGGCAAAGATTACCTTCGCACAGGAACAATACGGACAAACAAACTTCGAAACAAGACAGCTTCGCACAACTAGAGACAAATACGTGCAAGGCTTCGAAGAACAAAACTGCGAAGTCTAAACTTCGAACACAAAAATGCGAAGTGCCTTCGAACAAAAATGAGGTCCCAGCGAAGCCTTTCTGTCCGAAGTCTGCCAAAACCTACTTCGAAACCGGAGTCCCCTCACGCAATAGCTCCGAACCAACAAAATTAGAGCCGAAGTTTTCTAACCAAAACCAGTCTAACCTCACAGCTTCGTAGCAGACTCAGCAAAGGCCTAAAATTCGAAAATCACTGAAGCCGAAGCCTCTAGAATACTTCGAACAACTTGAACTAAGACTTCGGGAGCAGCCTTCGAGCAACACTCTTCAGAGATGCATAAAAAACAATTTCTGCCGAAGAAGACATCGGAGTTGACAGAAACGTAGGCTGTAGATCTCTGAAGCTAGCAGCAAAAGACCCTTAGGCCATCATGACGCACAACGCTTCTTGTGGGACCCACTCAAGTGTAGCACAAAATAATGATGAAGACAAAAACTTAAATCCAGACACCAGTTTCAGAAAGAACAGTGCACAGACAAAGAACAGTACTGCAGCTCTACAGAAAATAGGCCATAGAGGCTATCAAGTCCGATTCAGTGGAAATAGAACAGCAGTACTAGTACGGCATAAGAGTTGATTCTGGACTGCAGACAAGGAGCCCAAAAATAAACTAATCCAATCACACAGATCGAGAAACCAAAACCGCGGCCACGCACGAGGGCTACGAGACAAAAAGAATAAATCCGAGTAGCGATTTCTTAACGTGCCTGATGGAAACAATGGCGGCGTGTGATTTCCAGATCCGAACGGAACACCGGCGGCGGTGAAGAAGAACACTCAGGAAAAAGATGACCCAATCTTTTTGCTGGATTAAAATGTATTACAGAATGGGTAACCCTAACCTTAGGCTATTGGGACCTATTTATAGGCAGCCCAATAAATGGGTAAAATGCAGAAATACCCCTAGGATTTTTTACAGATGCTGAAATAAATGGAAAAGACTAAACTGCCCTTAGGATAATTTTACAGACTCGACTGACAGACTGTGGGCCTAGGAACAAAAAAGTAAACTCCTATTTACAGATGACTTATCCGGAAGCTAGGCTTTCGTAGCGACTACGGCTTCTCTTCTGGACAGTCCGATGCGAGATCAGCGGTCGTCAGTTTTGCGCCGAAACTGACAAAGCGTCCACCGTCTTCGCACCGGGTACCCGGATTGGGCCGGCCCGATTTCGCGGCTCCCTCAGCCCGGCAATCACTCGCCGCCCGTGTACCTGAGTCAATCCCGGTCAACAGTCCAGTGGATCCCCTGCTGCTCCTAGCCCATGTACCCGGATTGGGCCAGCCCGACTTCGCGGCCCCTCTGCCCGACAGTCGCTCGCTGCCCGTGTACCTGAGTCACACGCGGCCCAGACAGAGCAGGTCTTCTCTCTCTTTTTAGTCCTCTTTGACTATCGTTGACAATGGCTCATCACATATGGAGCCATGAGGCCCACGCTATTCAGCATGGCTCCTCAGAAGTACTCCCTCTGCCCGTCCCCATGATGATTTCCACCCCCGGCAAGAAGACCCTAGCTAACCTGTTCAGCCCAAAGGTAAGGATAGAAGTCCAAGGAGTGCTATTCTCGGCCAAGCTAGTTCTCATCGAGTGCATCGGACTCGACCTCATTGTAACATCCCAAAGAATTAAAAATAAAATAAAATAAATAAAATGGATTTTCTGGAATATAAAGGATTTATTTAATTAGAGAAAATACTAAAAGAACCCTATTAAAGCCAAACTTGGGAGAATACTTCAAATTTTAACTTGAGAAATTTATGGTGGAATCTAGAGGCCAAGACATAATTTTAGGAATTTTTACAAATTTTTATCAATAGTGATTCAACCTTTAATCGAATAAATGAATTACTGGAATTATTTTAATTAAGAAAAGTATTTTAAATCCTGTTGGGCCGCAAACCCCCAATCTACCCGCCCTCTCTGCGCCCACGCCCCGCCTTGGCCCCACGCGAAAGCCTCTCCCTCCCCCTCGTTTGATCGCTGACACCCCGGGCCTGCCTATCGGCACCCTTCTCCTCGCGCTCATACACTGACAAGTGGGGGCCACCTGTTGGGTCCGTCTTCTTCGTTGGAAGAGGATCCCCCCTTCCATACCGGCGACCACCTTCCATTTCAAGCCGCCGGCCACCTCGATTCGCCTGGATTCGCCCCAAACTCCTTTCCCCGAACGCCGGCGACCACTTTCCATCAAAGGCCAACGCGGTTTCATGATTATGGAAGCATATCCGAGAGTTTGGAAACCCTCACCGGAGAGGGAAGGAAACCCCTCAGTTCCTTTCCGTTTAGATGCCGGCGAACTCCCTATTTAAACCCTACCGATCGCCGCACTCCGCCCACACCACCGTAGCCCGAGCCAAAGCGAAACCAGAGCGCCACCACCCCAGTTTCGGCATCCCCTCCATTGGCTGCATGCGCCACCGGATCGCCATCACCGCCACCCACCCGAGAACCTTTTGACGTCTACCCTCACTGCCGGTTGCCGTCATATGCCCATCGTCACCGCCGCAGGTACGGTTAGAACCCCCTTCCTCTCCTCTTTCCATTTCAGCCGAAATTTAGGGCCTAGCCCCCTTGCCGTCGCCATCGCCGCCGCGCCCGAACCCGCCGTCGCCTGAGACGAAGGGTAGTTAACCCTCTCTGATGCGTGCCATGCCAGACGGGCCCTTGGTCGCTCGATCTGCGATGAACAGCTGGGATTATAACCCCTGGATTTAATCTGAGGCGTCCATTTGGTCAAAACGTTACTGAGGCATCTCAGGCTTCCGATGCCACTTGATCGATCCCGCCTCGAGCCTGACCACTGGATCCAGATCCAATGGCTCTAGATCAACCGGTCCACGTGCACAGTCGCTGGTTCACCGTGGGACTGGCTCACCGCGGACCAGAACCCAATTTCTATTTAAAATAAAATTCAGAAATTGAGTCAAACTTTGAAAATCCATAACTTGCTCATTTTAACTCCAAATTTTACCATTCAAATTTTATTAAATTCAACATTTTATTCTCTACATACTTATGCCATAAAAATAGTATGTTACTTTAGCACAAAATATTCTTATTAAATAAATGAATAAAAACCCCTTAGGGATAAATTGATAATTCATGAAATAAATCAAGAAAATTCTTAAGATATTAAATTTTAATACTGTTGTAGCAATTGTGTAGCTACAGCACAGGTTTTGTATGTGTGTATATGATAGGTAGAATGAACCTCGATGGGTTCTCTCAGAGGGAGAAAAGGTTTATACTGGTTCGGGCCTCCCCTAGGGGATAATAGCCCTACGTCCAGTTTGTGGTGGATTTGGCGTGGTGTGCCTTGGTGTGAAGGAAATAACCCCAGGGTCTCATGGCTCCCTGGAGCGTGTCCCCCTGTTACAAGGGCTTGGCCCTGCTTTTATAGGCACGCAGGCCAAAGGGAAAGACCGGGATGCCTAGGCTCATAGGGGCAGAGAGGGGAAAAGGAGCTAGCTACGGTACAAAAGTGCTTTACAGCTTTACAGACGTGTCAGGTAACGTCACATCTTGACTAGCTAGACGACAAACTATGGACCGAGGGGCCCCTGGTATGACTTCTGTACCGTAGCGGGGCGTAAATATCTTCTGGGTTCAGAGTAGGGCCGGAGCCCCGAACCCGGGGCTCCGAACCAGGGCTCCGAATTGGGGGCTCCGAACTAGGGCCTCTGAACCGGGGCCCTCCGAACCGGGGCTCTGAACTGGGGCCTCCGAACTGGGGCCTCCAAGCTGGGCCCTCCGAGCTGGGCCTATGAACCGGGGCCTCCGAACTGGGGGCCTCCGAACTAGGGCCTCCGAGCTGGGGGCCTCTAAACTGGGGCCTCTGAGCTGGGGCCTCCGAGCTGGGCCCTCCGAACCGGGGCCTCTGAACTGGCCGGAGAGGGTCCGGAGACTAGTTCTGAGGAGCTCCGAAGGGAGCCCGAAGGCTAACTCTGGACAGGGCTCGAAGGCTAACTCCGAAGAAGGCCCGGAGGCTGGCTTCGAAGTTAGCCTGAGACTTAGCTTCTGGCGGTCTTCAAGGGATCTCGAGGGCTTAGCCTCGGAGGGCTCCGAAGGACCCCACTCCAGAGGGCTTTGACGGGCCCCTGGGGCTTCGGCCCTACAAGCTCCGGCGTAAACCTTGCGACTTGGGAACAGTTCTTGGGGAGGAAACATGCTTCGACAGTGTTGGGCTCCGGGCCAAAGGTTGTCAAAGGCTGACGTCATTTGGCCCCTGTTTAAGGGAAATATATTCCCCCAACAGTAGCCCCTCGCGTGTAGGCCTTCGGAACGAAGGGGTGCGCGCGCCCTTGGGACAAATGACCTGAAAATTACAACTTCGGATAAAACATGCCTTCGGAGCTTGGACCGGAGGTGACTTCGAAAACCGCAGGTAATAAATGCCTGTGCCAGCTGTCAGAACGACCTCGGGGAGCCCAAACGGCTCCGCAACGGCTAGAAAACTTACCGTTACCCTGCGCTGGGCCGCTTCGCCTTCGACAGAGGCCCACTCGGCAGTGGGTTCGGCCCACGACCGTCGGAATTCTTACCGCTTATAAATAGGGGTTTACCGCGTGCGGCTTCGGCACACTCTCATTTGCTTCCTTCTCATCGCCTTACATCCTTCGCTCTCGTTTCCTCCTTGGCTTCGCGCGGAGTGCCCTTCGCTAGCTTTGGCCCCTCGCGCCGAAGTCCCACCGAAATGCCAAAGAAGGCAGTGGCGAAGCCTTTGGTCTTGGGCTCGAGCTCGGGCTCCGCCCAAATGCAGGCAGCGGCGGCTGCGGCAGCGAAGCCTGTACCTAGGCAACTGGGGCCGAGGGATCTTCGGAATCCTTCTGACAAGTTCGAGCAGACGCTGGAGATGAGGGCCTCGATCTCCATGGAGGAGTCAGTCCGGAGGGCCTGCGAAGGGAGGATCGCAACAAAGATCCAACTTCGGGTTCCAAAGAAGTCAGAGGCCGTGCCGAAGCCCCGTGCTGACGAAGTGGTTGTGTTCGAGGCCTTCTTCGAAGCCGGCCTCGGGCTGCCAGCAGTCGGGATGCTGAGCGAAGTCTTGAGGGCTTACAACCTCGAGCTTCCTCAACTCTCGCCCAATGCTGTGGCGAGGCTTACTGTCTTCGAATGGGCCATGAGGGCCGAAGGCTGTGAGGGCCGCGCGGATGTCTTCATCACCCTCCACGATGCCAACTGCCAGCCGAAGCCGAGGGAGGGGACAGACCGCGTCAAGAGGGCGCTGGCCTTCGGCAGCGCCAATTTCCAGCTCCGGAGGGAGTTCCAGGATGCCTTCCCGGCAAGGGTTGTGAACAACAAGTGGTACTCGAAGTGGGACCAGGAATGGTTCTATGCCTCCGTTGGTGTGAACTCTCCCCTTCGGAGTACCAACGCTCACATCTTATACCGACGCGAAGGGGTGGTGAAGGCCAGCGAGGACACCCTTCGCTCGAGGATCTTGCTTCTTCGGAGGGTGGCAGCGAAGATGAGCATGAGGGACCTCGCAGAGGAGTTCATCACCCTCCGACTCAGCCCCCTCGTGTGCTCTTGGCCGGAGGGGCTCTTCCAGGCTTCGGGCCAAGGGGAACTTCGCGAGTTGGCCTTCGACAGCTTCTGTAAGGCTTCAACTCTTTTCACTTTCATACTTCGCAAAACTTCACTCTGACTTGAACTTTTATGAAGCCCACCTCGAAATGAGGACTCCGGAGGAGGCCATTGCGGCGACGGAGCGCGTCGTTGGGACCCCGACACCTGAGGAGCAGGCCCAACGCCTTGCTCTGGTGGGGTCCTGGGAGCATTGGAACAGGGCCTGGACCGTGCTTGGCCTCGAGGCATTCCCTGCTCTGCCGGACATCTCCCACCTTATAACCTCGTCGGCCGGAGTCAAGAGGAAGAGGGGGGATGACGATGAGCTTGGGACTTCGAGGGTGCGGTCGGAGGTCCCTGCGACCGAAGCCTCTACCCCGGAGGAGGCTGCGGTGGAGCCCACAAGTGCTCCGGCTACCAAGAAGGCAGTGAGGCCTTCGACGACAATGACTTCAGCAGCGGAGGCCGACGAGCTCACCCCAGCCATCAAGACCACAGAAGCCTCGACAGCGACAACCTCGGGCGCGAGGGCCGACACGCCACCGTCGCAGCGAAGGGATTGGGGGCACACATCGCCCCTCCTTCTTTTGAGGACATTTCTGACGAAGGTAGATTCTTTTAACATGCTTCTCTTCAGTACGCGGATCTTGACTTGCTCTTCTTGCAGAGGATGCCGATACGAGGCCCATCGTGGCAAAGCCGATAGATGAAGCCGGACCGAAGCCCGCCGCGGTGGAGCCAACAGAGGCTTCGGGCATCAGCGGCAGCAATGGCAGCGGCAGCGACTCGGAGTCCGAAAGCTCTTCGTCTGAAGAAGGAGGGAGCGGCAGCGGCGAAGGGAACCTTCGAAGCGACGAGGAGGTCAACGTGGTGGGCCTAAACCCCGCTTCGCCAAAGCTTGCGCAAGTGGCCGCGACAGAGGAGATGGTCCATCCCTTCCGGCCGAAGGGTGCCGTGACGAAGGTGGCAATCAACAGCTTCCGCGAGAGCTGCGCAGCTGCGGAGGCAGGGGACTTGGTGGCTCAACTTAGCCACTTGAACCCCATGGAGCTCTTCATCAGCGCGAACGAAACCCTCGTGCGGGTGAGCGGAGCCCTTTGCATCCTTCGAACTATATTTTAGCCTTCGATCAATACTTATGATTTCTTGAATTCTTGCAGGCCTTCGCACTGAACACAACAGCTTCGACTTCTGCAGACAGGCGGATGGAGAAACTGTCAGAGGAGAAGGAGGCCCTTCGACGCCAAGTCTCGGCGGAAATCGAGAGGCGAAGGCGTTCTGAGGCTTCGGCTGCTGAGGCAGAGGTGGCGAAGGCTGAGGCCGACAAGGCTAAGGAAGCCTTGGCCTCGGAGATGGTTCGGCTCCGCGCGGAGCTCAAGGCTTCGAAGGACGCCGAGGCTCGGTAGGCGAAGGAGAACGCTTCACTCCGAGGACGGGCTCAGAAGCTCGAAGACTTCGTCGTGGACAACCTTGGCGAAGCCACCCAGATCCTGACCGACGTCCTTGAGCAAATAGGGACCGAATGCCGGGCTCCGGACTTCGGCGACCAGGACCCAATTGGGGATCGCGTCGATTTCTTGAAGACGGTGGCTTCGACGGCAGAGCAATCACTGAAGGGCTTCGCCCTCATGGCCGGCCAAGTCGCGAGCCAAGGGGTGTTGCACATGCTTCATGAAGCGGGGTGCAACCACCTCCAGGCAGCAACCTCCATGACCCCGGTGGCCTTCGGGGGCCAGCACTTGGTGACGCCTCCGCCGGACGTCCGCTGAGCCTGGCAGAGGCTGCAGGAGCCGTGGAAGAAACAAGGCTACGAAGTAGTCCTCGACCTCCAGAAGGCCCTACGACTTCACCGATCCAAAGCACCTGCTGCGCCGGATAGGCCTTCGACATCGACACCTCCGCCTCCGAAAGGTGTAGATCTCCTTAGGCTTCTTTGTAACACTTAGCTGCAGGCTTGTACAAACTTTATCAGCTTATTAATATGAATACGGGGGTTTTTTATACCTGCCCAGGCTCAGCCTCCGAATGTTGACTTCGAAGTGCTTGAGGACTCTGAAGAACTTCGACTGTTGTGGGCAGTCCTCGAAGTAGCTAGGTCCGAAGGCCCCCCTCGGTTTAAGCTTTCGAGGGGGCCTTGCGGCGAAGCCATCTCCGAAGTAGCTCAGGATTTGCTAGCCACTGTGAAGGCGGAGTCCCTTCAGAGTTCTTTGCTTTTGCCTTTGCGAACGGCCTTAGCAGGCGACGAAGCCTTAGACTTCTCTGCCTTTGACACGGCGCCGCCTGCTTTGCTGACTCGGAGTGACCTACAAAATGGAAGACGAGGTCTGCGGGCTTCGGAGCCTGGACGAGCCGGTCGTGGGGGTCCTGGCCGCAAGAAAGGCAAGCGAGGGTTGGGACCTCGCACTCGATTCTTCTTAGGCTTAGATACAGACTATACGTAGCTTGTAGTCGAAGTACATTTGTAACATACCTCCTAGTTATTATTCAACAGAGTTTATTTGTATTTGCATACTTCGTCTGTATGCTTCGCATTGTTTGATGGCTTCGAATGTTTTAGCTTGTCATGCTCGTATTGCGTGTTACATCCGCACACCTCGCATACATGCTTCCCCCCTTGCTCGTGGCAGCTAGGGACTTAGCCGTTGCTGGTGCGGGCAATAAAAAATGCGAAGGGGTGCGCCTTTTGGCGGCTTCGGATGCATGGAATTCATTGAGCGAAGGCCTCTTTTGGGCTTCAAATGCGCTAATTTGGTGCGAAGCAAGGCTTCAGCATAACCAAATTAAGCGAAGCATGCTTCGGCATGCTAGGATTTGGATGTTGTGCGTGAGCGAGGCTCCGAAACGTACTTAGATTTTTTAGCGAAGTATGACTTCGACAGGCTTAGTCTTTAGCTTTGATCACGTCATGCGAAGAAAGGCTTCGGTGCGTGTTTAGGTAGCGAAGCAAGGCTTCTTGAACTTGGTCCTATAGTGAAAAGGATATTTGGTGTGGATTCACCGAACCTGTGATAGTTGAGCCACCTTCGACTCTGAGCCACCTTCGACTCTGAATACTGAGAACGGATCTCAGTATTCTGGGATACCTCCAGCCGGTGGCCTTCGGATCCCAGACGCATCAGGTCGATGACTTGGAATCCTTGGACGCATCGGGCCAGTGGCCCGAAGTCCTTCTAGCCCACTGCTATGGGCCCGGAGGCACTGTGTAGCCTTCGGAGGGGTACTCCAGATTTTGTAAAGCGAAGCAAGGCTTCGAGTTTTTGGTAAGGCGAAGCATAGCTTCGGTTTTTCAATAAGATGGAGCAAAAGTTTGTATTTAAAGGCGAAGCAGGGCTTCGAATTCAAGGCGAAGCTGGGCTTCGAATATTCATCAAAGGGATTGCGAAATTGTACATCGAAGTGGTACTTCGTATTGTGGACATACCTCGTAAAGTAGCTGAAGGTTGGCCTCGTAGCCCCTGGGGCTTCGGACTTCCTTCGATGCATGAAGCGGAGCCCCTAGCTAGAGGGTGAGCTCCGGTATTCGAAGGGTAAGGGAAGGCAAAGAGGGCCTTCGATATGCACCCGAAGCCCCTTGCCGAGGGGTGCGCGAAGCAAGAAAGCTTCGAAGCTCCCCCCTCAAGCGTACTTCGAGTTGCAGACACTAGCAAAGAACTTAGCTTTTTGTACTAAGGTTCCCACAGATGGCGCCAACTGTTGTAGCAATTGTGTTAGCTACAACACATGTTTTGTATGTGTGTATATGATAGGTAGAATGAACCTCGATGGGTTCTCTCAGAGGGAGAAAAGGTTTATACTGGTTCGGGCCTCCCCTAGGGGATAATAGCCCTACGTCCAGTTTGTGGTGGATTTGGCGTGGTGTGCCTTGGTGTGAAGGAAATAACCCCAGGGTCTCATGGCTCCCTGGAGCGTGTCGCCCTGTTACAAGGGCTTAGCCCTGCTTTTATAGGCACGCAGGCCAAAGGGAAAGACCGGGATGCCCCCTATGAGCCCTAGGCTCATAGGGGCAGAGAGGGGAAAAGGAGCTAGATACGGTACAAAAGTGCTTTACAACTTTACAGACGTGTCAGGTAATGTCACATCTTGACCAGCTAGACGACAAACTATGGACCGAGGGGCCCCTGGTACGACTTCTGTACTGTAGTGGGGCGTAAATATCTTCTGGGTTCGGAGTAGGGCCGGAGCCGCGAACCCGGGGCTCCAAACCAGGGCTCCGAACTGGGGCCTCCGAACCGGGGCCCTCCGAACTGGGGGCCTCCGAACTGGGGCCTCCGAGCTGGGCCCTCCGAGCTGGGGCCTCCGAGCTGGGCCCTCCGAACCGGGGCCTCCGAACTGGGGCCTCCGAACTGGGGCCTCCGAACTGGGGCCTCCGAGCTGGGGCCTCCGAACTGGGCCCTCCGAACCGGGGCCTCCGAACTGGCCGGAGAGGGTCCAGAGACTAGTTCTGTATTAATAACTGATCACATTTAACTGCTTTACAAATATGCTTTTCCGCAAAATTTTGCCACTACCTTCCTTATTATTACTCTACATTATATTTGCATTTGGTGGCTTGCTGAGTACGATTGTACTCACCCCCGTTGACTTACACCACCAGAGCCCATCTACTACAAGGAGGATGAAGGTCTGGAGTAGCGACCCAGTCAAGGCGAGAATGGAAGGAGGCGTTCATCTAGGACCCTTATTTTATTAGTTTCTCTTTTATTTTAACACTTTTGTACTAATATGGTCTACGAACCATGAATGCTTGTCGTATTTTGCGCGGTCATGTGATGAACGTCTTGATTTATTGATTTTCTATGGAATTTCAATAAAGGTCCGGATTATTAAATCTGGGCGTTACAAGATGGTATCAGAGCTGACTTGACTGTAGCAAGCCAAACACACCTGACCCTAGGACTTATAATGTGACGCCCCGATTTAACAAATCGGAACATTATTGAATTTCCAAAGAAAAACAATAGTACAAGAGGTTCATCATGCGACAACGTACATACGACAAGCATTCATGGTACATAGACCATATTATTACATAAGAGTGAAATTAAAATAATAAAATAAACTGCATGACGAACGCCTTCTTCAGGATCTTTCTTCTTGACTAGGTCGCTACTCCAGACCATCCTCATAGTAAGCATCCTCTGAATTGTGTGTCCAACGGGTATGAGTACAAAGAGTACTCAACAAGCCACCGCAAATGCAAGTAGTAATGCAAGATAATAACAAAGGGAGGATAATGGCTAAAAGTGTGGAAAAGTACATTTTTCAGTTATTGCATTTAGTGTAGTCAAATTTTATCAAGCGGAATAATAAACATGAACATCAATAACACCATCTAACTCGAGGAGTCCGTTTTCCCTCCTCGCAAAACAATCCTTACATGTCAAACCATCATGCACATTCATTCCAAAAGTAAACTAACTAATTTAAATAGGAGGTTCAGAGTAAACTTAGCGGTTTCATTATATTAACAGGAAAAGAATAAAATATAAATTTTGCAAAATTGAAATGAATCATTTTGTAATTTACCCTAAAGAGCATTTGAATACTTTATCAAATAAGCATGAAATATTCAAAGTAAACATACTGTTTTTATTGCATTAACATGTAGAGAATAAAGTTAAAATTTTTCTAAAATTGAAATGATAATTTTTGGAGTTAAAATGTGCCAGATATGAATTTTACAAGTTTAAAACAGTTTCTAGAATTTAATTTAAATCAAAAACAGCCTCGGGTCCACGGTGAACCGGGCTCACGGTGAACCCGTGCACTGTGCGCGTGCGCCGGATCGAGATCTGCCATTGGATCGCGATCGGGCGGCCACGGGCGAGGCGGGGGCGCTAAGTTATCATGAACGGCCAGGATTAAAACGTTGAAATGGTACGTGATGGACGATCCAGATTAAACGCGGGTTTTAAATACCAACGAACGCACGAGATTAAAATGTACCCCTTCGCGACGATCCAACGGACCAGATAAAACCGAACACGTGGTATAGTTTGAGTCGTCCAATCACGATCGCATGGTCGCGATTGAATCCGACATGGCACGGGTACTCGACCCGTGCCGGTCGTCTTCTCCGGCGACGACGAGCGGGCTAGGGGCCACGGCGAGCGATGACGAGGGGTCCTAGGGGCTAAAATGGAAAGAGGACACTACAGGGATCATGAGGGTATCTTAGGCGAGGCGAGAGGTCGTCGGAGCATGGTCGGAGACGAGGGTAGACGGCAGAGGGGTTCGGGATCCTCGTCAACGATGGCGTTCCGGTGGGGTTCATCGTTAGGGAAGGGGTGGCCGAGGTCGGTGAGGTTCTGGCGGTCACGGAGGTGCGGTCACCTAGGGCGGAGGAGTACTCCGGCGACGACGAGCGGCGGCTGGAGCGAGGGCGGCGGTGAGGTGCTAAAAACTGAAGTGAGGCGCTCTGGTTCGTTCTCAACACGATCGGGCGTGTGGGCTGGACGAGGGAGGGGCCGACGTTTAAATAGAGGCGTCGGCGGGGGCAGAGGGGGCGCAATCAGGGGAGGCCGAGAGTAAAACCTCTCTTCAACGCCGGCGAGCTCCTTCCTTGAATGCATGCGCTCGATCCGGGATTATGACGCATGGAATAAAGGGGGAAACTATCGGCAGAGCATGGGGGACCGAGTAATGGCACCAATTTAATGGGAGAGGGGCCGGCGAGGCAGATCCGAGGGGGATTAGGGTTCTGGCCGGTGAGGGGGGGGATTTGGGGGTGGATCCTGCGGGGAAGATGAATCTGATAGGTGGGGGCCACTGGGCAGCGGGCACGAGCGAACGAGTGTGGCGACTGACGAGTGGGGTCGGGCTCAGCCTCGAGGGGTTGGGTTGGCTCCGACAGGTGGGGCCGGGTTGTCGGGTGCGCGCGAAGAGAGAGGGGGGTCACTGATGGGTGGGTTCCATTCATCAGCCGGGGGCGCGGGGAGGAGTGGGCTAGGACGACCGGGGGGGGGGGAGAGAATAGGGGGAAGGGGCCCATTACTGTTTCAATTCTTTTCCGAATAAACATAATTATAGAAATTGGTTTAAAATATTTGGGCTACTTCCATGGGTGATAAAAATTTGTAAAAAATCTCAAAAATATATTTTGGTCTTGGGAACTCATACAAAATTTTCTAGCCTCTGATTTGGTCACTTCAACTAGGTTCTAGTTCAAAAAGGCTAAGAATGGCATTAAAGGTATTTCCAAAATAAATAATCTCAGAAAAACATATTAAATGATATTTTTATTTGTTTGAAAATTTGGGGTGTTACAAACCTATCCCCCTTACAAAGAATCTCGTCCTCGAGATTGAAACGCTACTCGAATAACTCGGGGTATTGGGCTTTTAACTCGTCTTCTTTTTCCCATGTGGCTTCTTCAACGGGGTGGTTGTCCCACTGAACCTTGCAGAAGCGAACCACACGGCTCCTGGTTACTCTTTCCTTAGTCTCCAGGATCTTGACGGGTTTCTCGATGTAGGTGAAATCCTCTTGGACGTTGAGTTGTTGGACGTCGGCTTGTTCGGTGGGCACACGAAGACACTTCTTCAGCTGAGAGACGTGGAACACATCATGGACTCCTGCCAGAGATGGAGGCAGTTCTAGTTGATATGCTACTTCTCCTTGTCATCGGAGGATCTGAAAAGGCCTGACATAGTGGGGTGCTAGTTTTCGTTTCATGTTGAACCTTGGAGTGCCACAGAGGGGAGTGACTCGGAGATAGACATAATCACCCTCCTCAAAGGTTAGGTCTCTTCGTTGGTTATCGGCGTAGCTCTTCTGTCGGGACTGGGCTATCTTCAATCTGTCCCTGATGATCTTGACCTTCTCTTCGGCTTCTCTTAGTATATCTGTCCCAAACAGTTGTGACTCTCCGGTCTGATCCCAAAGCAATGGCGTTCTGCACTTACGCCCATAAAGTGCTTCGAACGGGGACATCTGCAGGCTAACTTGATAGTTGTTGTTGTAGGAGAACTCCGCATAGGGCAAGTTCTTGTCCCACATTCCGCCAAAGTCTAGAGCGCAAGCTCTAAGCATATCCTCCAATATCTGGTTGACCCTTTCGGTTTGACCATCGGTCTGTAGATGATAGGCGGTGCTAAAGTTTAGCCGGGTGCTGAGTTCCTCTTGAAGGTTCTTCCGAAACTTGGAGGTAAACTGACTCCCACGGTCAGATACAATTTTCTTTGGCACTCCGTGCAGGCACACGATCCGGGTCATATACAACTCAGCCGGCCTGGCGACGGTGTAAGTTGTCTTGACGGGGATGAAGTCCATTCCTATCTCTTCCCACTTCCATTCGGGGACTTTGAGGGGTTGCAATAGTCCAGCGGGTCTCTAGTGCTCTGCCTTGACTCGCTGGCATGTGTCGCACTTGGCCACATACTCAGCTATTTCCCTCTTCATGCTGACCCACCAATATTTCTCCTTTAGGTCTTGATACATATTTGTACTCCCAGGATGTATGGAGTATAGAGTATCATGGGCCTCTTGAAGGATGAGAGTCTTCAACTCAGGCTTGTCGGGTACGCATATCCGGTTTCTAAACCAGATGGTACCATGCTCGTCCTCGGAGAATCCGAGGGCTTTACCCTTCCGCATGTTCTACTGGATCTCCAGGATGTCTGGGTCTTCCTTTTGTGTCTCCCGGATCTGGTCTATCAAGACAGGTCTAGACTCCAAAGCAGCGAGGTACGCTCGGGTGATGATCCCTAGATTCAGCCTTTCCATGTCCTTGTATAGCAAAGGGGCCTAGTCCTGTATCATGATGGCATTGCAATACCTTTTTCGACTAAGGGCGTCTACCACCACATTGGCCTTGCCTGGATGATAATAGATGCCCAAGTCATAATCCTTGATCAACTCCAACCATCTCCTCTGCCTGAGGTTCAGGTCCGGTTGGGTGAATATATACTTGAGGCTCTTGTGGTCGGTGAAGACCTCACACCGATTTCCCACAAGGTAATGTCTCCATATCTTCAAGGCATGAACCACGGGTGCTAATTCCAGGTCGTGGGTTGGATAGTTCAGCTCATGAGGTCTCAGCTGTCGAGAGGCGTAAGATATCACCTTCCCATCTTGCATTAAGACACATCCCAATCCTTGGTGTGAGGCATCATAGTAGACGTGGAAGTATTTCCGGATGTCTGGCAGAGTAAGAATTGGAGCTGACACAAGCTTCTTCTCAAGAGTTTGGAAGCATTCTTCACAATCTAGGGTCCATTCAAACTTTACTTCCTTCTGCAACAGCCTGGTCATAGGTTTGGCTATCTTTGAAAAGTTCTCGATGAATCAGCGGTAGTATCCGTCCAATCCGAGAAAACTCTGGATCTCGGTCACGTTTGTGGGTTGTAGCCAGTTGGTCACTGCTTCCACGTGGTTGGGTCCACAGCTATTCCTCCGACAGATATGACATGACTGAGGAACTTCACCTCTGACGACCAAAACTCGCACTTGCTGTATTTGGCGTACAGTTGTTGTTCCCTTAGCTTTCCGAGGGTCAGACGGAGGTGGGTTTCATGATCTTCCTTGGTCTTGGAGTAGACGAGGATATCGTCGATGAATACTACGATGAACTTGTCCAAGAACTCCATGAATACATTGTTCATCATGTTCATGAAAAATGCCGGGGCATTCATGAGTCCGAACGACATCACAGTATACTCGTATAGTCCATAGCGAGAGGTGAAGGCAGTCTTGGGGATGTCTTCTTCTCTAATCCTCAATTGGTGATAACCTGATCTGAGGTCGATCTTGGAAAACACCGAGGATCCTTTCAGTTGATCGAACAGGTCATCGATCCGAGGCAATGGGTACTTGTTCTTGATGGTTACATCGTTCATGGCCCTATAGTTCATGCACATCCTTTTAGTCTTCTCCTTCTTCATGGCGAAGATGACCGGTGCACCCTAGGGTGAGGTACTCGGTCGGATATACCCTTTCTGTTCCAGGTCTTTAATGTTGCTCTTGACTTCGGCTAGTTCATTGGCAGTCATCCGGTATGGGCGCTTGGAGATTGGAGTGGTCCCGGGGACAAGCTCGATTCTGAATTCGATGTCTCGCTTGGGAGGCATTCCTGGCAGGTCCTCTGGGAAGACGTCCATGAATTACTTGACTACGGGTACTTCTTCAAGGGCTAGCGAGTGAAGAGATGACTCAAGAGGTTTGCGGCTGGTCATCCGAAAGGTGACGGCTTTGCCTTCGGGGTTGGTCACCGTTACAGACTTGCTGGCACAATCGATCACTCCCTTGTGTTTCATCAGCCAATCCATCCCTAGGATAAGGTCGAGTCTGGTACACTTAATGAGGACTGGCTCGGCCCGGAATAATACCCCTTGAATCTCTATCTTTACCTTAGGACTGTATAAGTGGGCTAAGGTTTTATTACCTGGAGTGGCAATCATCATGGGGACTGGTAGAGGGAGCACTTCCAAGTTGTTGGTTTTCACAAAATCTTCCGAGATGAAAGAGTGCATTGCCCCAGAGTCAAATAGTGTTATAGCTGGTATGGAATTTGCGGTAAATGTACCGAGCATGACTTCGGGAGCCTCCTGAGCTTCCTCCGCGCTGATGTGGTTGACGCGGGCACGAACCGCCTGGTTGGGTGCCGCGCCTTAGGGTTGCTTGGGGTGAGGACACTGGTGCGAGTAGTGCCCTTCCTTCTGGCAGTTGAAGCAGACGACCGGCTTCCCTTGGCGATCCCTCAAGATCAAGGCCTTGGCGGCGGGCGTCGGCTAAGCAGCCAGAGCTGATGGAGCGGGGCAGGGATGCCCGGCGTTGGATCCATCGGTGGTGTGAGGTGGCCTGTAGGCGGGCCAAGGATGGTAGGCGGGCGCTGGTGGCGGAGGGACGAAGCGGGGCCTCTGAGAATTCGCCTGTTGATGCTTGAAGGCGATCATCTTCCTCTTCTTGAGGTCCAACCTGTTTTTCTCAGTCTCTTGGATGAGCGCCTTGTTCACCAGCCGTTGGAAGTCGGCGTAGTCGGTGGCGACGAGCTGGATGGACAGCTCATCCTTGAGTCCGCGGAGGAACTTGGCCTGGTGGAGGGTGTCGGTTCGCACCTCCTCTGGTGCGTAGCGTGCTAGACGGTTGAACTCATGGAGGTACTCCATGACAGTCCGGCTACCTTGTTGCAGGTCGCGGAACTCCTGCTGTTTGACCGCGATGACTCCAGCGGGGACGTGGGCAGCGCGAAAGGCGATGGTGAACTCCGCCCAAGTAACCACGTGGTTCTCTGGTTGGGACTCACGGTAGTTGTCCCACCATTCGGCGGCGGGACCCTAGAGCTAATGAGTGGTGAACGCCACTCGCTCCTGGTCAGTGCACAGGAGGAGGTCCAACTTCTTCCCAATGGTCCAGAGCCAATCGCCAGCCTCCATGGGGTTGGTCGTGCTGGAGAAGATTGGGGGTCGCACGCGCAAAAACTCTGAGAGTTGAGGCGCGGGAGCGAGGGCTGGCGCACGTGGGATCGGCTCCACGTTTGGTTGTTTCAGCCAGTCCAACTGTGACTGTTGGTGCTGCATTTGAGTCAGAAGGGCGGTGTCATAGGTTTGAGTACAAACTTCCTCCCCTTCAAATCTAGAGTGTACTGATTTGTTCTCCCGCAATGCTGAGTATATCGATCATATTGCCATGGCCTCCCGAGTAGTATGTGACATACGGACATGGGTGCCACATCACACTCTACAGTGTCAACATATTCACCAATCTTGAAGGGAACTTTTACTTTGTATCCAATCTTGATGTCACCGGAATCATTAAGCCATTGGACATGATATGGATGAGGATGTCGCAGAAGTTTCAGATCAAGCTTGTCAACCATCTCACGACTAGCAAGATTATGGCAGCTTCCTCCATCAATGATCATCTTTACTACCTTATCTTGCACTTTGGCTCTTGTCTGAAATAAATTATGCTGCTGGCTGTTCTCAGCTTCCTTCATCTGAACACTCAATATTGGGGCCACCACAAGAGCAGCACCTTGCTCAAAATCACAGCCGGTATGTTCCTCTTCTTCATGGGCTTCTTCTTCCATATCTTCCTCTTCACTGGCTGATTCGTACTCTCCATTATCAGTTACAATGATCACTCTATTATTTGGACACTCTCTAGCAACATGTCCACGACCTCCACACTTGAAACACTGAATCCCACTACTCTTGGATGTAGAACCCACTGAAGTGGAGGTGGAAGCTGCTGGTTTGGAACTCGTGCTCGGGGCAGCAGAGTTCTTCCCACTAAAATTACTTTGAGCATTAGAACGTGAGCCTCCAAATGAACCTTTCGCAGCTGACGGTGCAGTAGTAAACTTAGAATTTAACTTGCTTCCTCCAGACATAGTCCTCGTACCAAAAGGCAAAGACTTACTGCTCTTGGTATCTTGCTGCAGTTGGTTTTCAGCTTTGGTGGCTTGATGTACCAAATCAATAAGACGACGGTACGACTGAAACTCAACAATGCGTTGAATATTTCGATGCAACCCAGCCATGAATCGTGCCATAGTTTGTTCTTCATCTTCATATACGTTGGCTCTAATCATTGCCTTCTCCATCTCTTTATAATACTCTTCAACAGAATAACTTCCTTGTTTCAAATTCTGTAGTTTATCAAAAAGATCACGCCGATAATGCTTCGGCACGAAACGTCTTCTCATTTCACGTTTCATCTCTGCCCATGTGGCAATAGGATGTTCTCCATCTTCTTCACGATCTTGGAGAAGTTGCTCCCACCAAATCAGAGCATATCCTTCAAACTCTAGAGATGCCATAGCCAACTTCTTCTCTTCTGTATAATTATGCAAGCGAAAGATCTTGTCAACCTTCAACTCCCAAGTGAAATAAGCTTCACGATCAGATCCTCCATCAAATTTTGGCATGGTAAATTTCAGTTTACCAAGCCTCTCTTCACGATGGCCTCCTCTACGATGTTGGCGATCATGATGGGAATGATTATCATCATTTTCAGATTCAGATTCTTCAGTGTCTTGATTTCTTCGATTCCAGTCCCTCCCTCTTCCATGTGCAGCACTTCGGTTCCTCCGTCCTCTTCTTCCTCCTCTTCCATCACTATCATCACCTTCTTCACCATGGGTGCTTGCTCCATCATTAGGTGGATGACGTCCCCTAATTTCATTTAGTATGGTTTGAAAATCTTGGGCCAACCGATCTTGTCTCTCTTCTAGACTTTGCTGGAATTCATTAAATTGTGCCATGGTGACACAATCATTGATCTCAACGCCGTCACCCATCTTTCTGTAAAATTAGTGACAACAAAGGAACAAGAGTATATGTGGAATAAAAATATATGTGGGATCTCTCAATCTCACTTCTCTTACCAACCGAGGCTCAGTGAAGTTCCTGCGGGTTACAGAGAAACAAAATGTGTGGTGGTACTGAGAGCGATGGTTAAGCGAATACAAGACCAGAGAGTACCGATTACGATGGCGTTTATGTGGAGCTTGGTGGGGATTATAAACAAGGAATGCAATCTGAATTCTAGTTGTTGTAAAGTTAAGTAACAATCTAAACTAGAGGTTCCCTGCTTAGTGCTGATCTCAAAATGATAAAGATGTAAATGGATCACACACACGTGCAAAGAAAATCTCAGACTGATGTAAACAAGGAGTATGATTGGGATGCAAGTGTTGCAATCAAACCCAACCAAAATTTTGTACCAACAAAAGATAGCGATCTGGTTGCACAACTTGAAACACAAACTTTCATCAACTGTGCTCTCAAACGAACTGATCTTTAAACTTTTCTTTCACAATTTTTTTTCTCAACTTTCCTTTTTTTCGAACTTTTCTTTATTTTACCTTTTTTTATAGAACTGAACACAATGACCAGATATATAAGAGGTTCAAAGGACACACGACGGAAAATGATCAGCAACTAAAACAAAGACTCTAATGGACTGAAAATTAACTGAACTCACTAAAATAACAGATTGAAACAAAGGGCTAAACAATATATATGTATATATTTTTTTTGGCTTTTGGTGGATAGGATGAAACAAAATATATGTAGCTAAGGGTAAAGAATCCTATCGTGGAAACCGATCAGCTCTGATACCAGATGATGCGTCACGGGGTCCCGATCTTCACGACGTAGGTTCGATCTTCAGATAACTAGCTATAGAATAGCCGGATAACTTGCTGCAAGCAGCGATAACTAGTGCAACCTGGCAAATAAAACTCGAAGCCAACCACCGTCTTTAACCGGCAACCTGAATCGAGGATTCGCCCAACCACACTCTCAAAGAACCAACCAACACAGCCTACAATCAATCAAGGAGGACCTTGAAGGGAGTAGGAGCACCAATTGGGAGCGGATGAAGCCGCCGCTTCTGTAATCCCGCGAAGGAAATCACAAGAGCAAAGGAAGGTAGAGATCTCTCTGAGTTTGTTAGCACGCAGCTAAACAAGGGGTTCTATATTCAATCATCAAAGGTGCCCATTACAATGGTGCTAGGGGGTATTTATACAAGGAGTAGACCTTGAAGATAGGTGCGAACATGAAAAGAAAAGACTAGGCGAACTATGTGAAAACGAATCAGCTTCTGGAGAGTTTCCGTGTGGCTGTTGGTCTTCTGAGCGGTCTTCGGTATTTCAGCAATAACTCCTCCTTGGAAACTTCAATTCACGAATGGTTGGATTCCTTGGAAAGGTGACTTGATAAGGTTCACACCATGTATAATATGCACCATGGAACTCGGTAGAATGATGCAGTTTTAATACGAGAACATTGACTTCATGCAGACTGTTGACCTTCGGACCAGCAAGCACTAAAACTGGTCGGACGCCTTCATGCAAACTTCAAACTGGTCGGGGTTAGATTCATTGGAAAATAGACTTCAAGAGTTTTCCAAAAAGTGCTCATTTACCTTCATAGCT
This sequence comes from Zizania palustris, assembly GCA_019279435.1. NCBI lineage: Eukaryota > Viridiplantae > Streptophyta > Magnoliopsida > Poales > Poaceae > Zizania > Zizania palustris. The sequence goes on from JAAALK010000284.1 coordinate 19,047,754, forward strand.
TTTGGAAATCAAGAGTTATGTTTATTTCTTTGAGATGATCCTGCAGGACTGGCTTGGTTCGAGCATGATTCTTCTATGTGTCCATTTCCTTGTGAGTTCTTGTCATCCTTCTTGGTAAACCTGAGCATTAGCAATGTACACGACTTAGGTAGTATATAACTCTCATTAATAGTAAAATGAATTACACAAAGTAGCGCGTGCACCTCTTGTTGAAGCTTCTTAGCTCGACTGCGTGTAATTGGTCCATCAAAAACATGTATTGGAGTCGCTGTGGTCGAAGTGGTCGGTGTAGAGGTTGGAGTGGTCGGCGTGGTCATATAAAATGTGCCATGAACTTGATCTTTCATGACTTGCTAGGGGTTTTGTTAGAAATTTATATAGATGATGTTGTGGTCAAATTGGACGCTATGGAGAACCACCTTGCCGATTTGAAAGTTGCTTTTGAAAGAATGTGCCGGTATGGCTTGAAAATGAACCCACTCAAATGTGCTTTTGGTGTGTCGGCGGGGAAGTTCTTGGGATTCATGATTCATGAAAGAGGCATCGAAATTGACCCCAAGAGACTTGAGAAAATTAGGGGATGCGTAGCGCTGACATGTAAGAAAGATGTACAGAAATTGCTAGGCAAGGTTAATTATTTGCGGCGCTTTATATCCAACCTGTCTGGGAAAATTGATGCTTTCGTCCCAATACTCCGTCTAAAAAATGAAGCCGAGTTCACTTGGGGGGCAAGCCAGCAACGTGCGTTCTAGAAAATCAAAGAGTGCTTATCGACGCCACTGGTGGTAAGGGCACCGAAGTCCGGGATCCCATTTCGGCTCTATGTTGCCGCAGAAGAGAGCGTAATTGGGGTCGTGTTAACTCAAGACGTCGAAGGGAAGGAGTACGTCGTCACCTTCTTGAGTCGTCGACTTCTGGATGCTGAGACCAAGTACGTGTTTGTGGAGCATTTATGTTTGTCACTCTATTATGCGTATACCAAACTACGCCATTACCTTCTCCCTAGCACATGTATTGTCACTTGCCAACCAGATGTCATAAAATACATGTTGCAAAAGCCTATTCTAAGTGGTAGAATCGGCAAGTGGGTGTATGCGTTAATCGAATATGATTTGGCTTATGAACCATTGAGATCCATGAAAGGCCAAGTCGTGGCTAATTTTATAGTAGATCACCACGTGGATGTCAATTGGGGCAATGAATTCGCCGTAATTGAAGTATTACTATGGAAACTTTACTTCGATGGTTCGGCTTGCAAAAATGGCCAAGGTGTTGGAGTGGTACTCATATCACCAAGTGGTATGCACTTTGAAACCTTGGCCCGTTTGGAATTTCACTCGACTAATAATCAAGCCGAATACGAAGCCCTATTGCTAGGTCTTGAGTTGTTAAACTCCATGGGTGTGAAATATGTTCACGCATACGGTGATTCATTACTAGTTGTACAACAAGTAGCCAGGCTCACTCAATGTTTTAATGGTTTGCTAAATAGCTACCTGGACAAGTGTTTTGACTTGATTTCTGCCTTTGATGATTTTGAAATCACTCATGTGTCTAGAGAAGCCAACTCACTTGCAAATGACTTGGCTCAACAAGCATCAGGCTATCAAATTAGGAGGGGCAAATTCTGCACGCAGGAAAATCCAATGCTTGGAGATGATGTAACACCCGAGAGGCCTACAGTCGGTCTGACCGGCTTTTTGGGCACGGTCCAACCGACCTTGTGTACCCGGTCTGACCGACCATGTCAGGACAGTCAGACCGAATTATGTCATATGACTAGCAATAGCCGGTTTAACCGGGCCAACAGGGGTGGTCCGACCGACCATTGTCAGGAAGGTTTAGTGCTCGGGGGGCAGGTCCAAATGATGAATCTTGAAGCCAGTTCTAGCAGGAATTTGGCCATTGCTCCTCTAGTTAGTGAGGATGATTGGAGAATCCCAATCGTGCAATATTTGAGGGACCCAAGCCAAAAGGTTGATCGGAAAGTTCGACGACAGGCTTTCAAATTTGTTTTACTCGATGGTGTGTTATATCGCCGAACTATTGATGGGGTACTTTTGAAATGTTTGGACCCCGATCAAGCTAGAGTTGCTGTAGGTGAAGTGCATGAAGGGCTTTGCGGTACTCATCAGTCGGCCCCAAAGATGACTTGGATGCTTAAAAGGGCAGGTTTTTATTGGGCGACTATGACTGAAGACTATTTTAGGTACTACAGAGGGTGTAAAGCTTGTCAGGAGTTTGGGAATACTCAGCTAGCACCCGCGTCGGCACTTAACCCTATTATTAAACCATGGCCGTTCTGAGGTTGGAGTATATACTTCATCGGCCAAATTCACCCTCCGTCCTCTAAAGGGCATCGTTTCGTGTTGATGGCAACAGATTATTTCACCAAATGGACCGAGGCCGTGCCGCTCAAGAACATGACTCACAGTGAGGTAATTGATTTCATCTTGAAACACATCATACATAGATTCAGCATTCCCCAAACTCTCACTACGGACCAAGGCACTTCATTTGTCGCTAAAATAGGTGAGGGACTTTGCCGAATACTATGGGATCAAATTGGTAAATTCTTCCCCATATTATGCTCAGGCCAATGGTCAGACCGAGTCTAGTAACAAAACTGTAATTAAATTGATCAAGAAAAAGATTGAGGAGTTTCCAAAAAGGTGGCACGAGATACTTTCTGAAGCTTTATGGGCTAGTAGAGTTGCAAAGCATGGTGCCACTAAAGTCAGTCCTTATGAGTTAGTGTATGGACAAGAAGCCGTTCTACCGGTAGAGGTGGATCTCGTCTCACTTAGATTTCTTAAACAAGACGGCTTATCGGTCGACGAATATGAGACACTTCTAAAGGATAATTTAGAAGAGGTGACCGATAAGAGGTTGAAGGCTCTAGAGGCGATAGAGAGAGATAAAAGAAGAGTAGCTAGGGCCTACAACAAGAAGGTCAGGGCAAAATTGTTTCAAATCAATGATTTAGTATGGAAGACGATTTTGCCATTAGGTACTAGGAGTTCAAAATTCGGTAAATGGTCGCCTAGTTGGGAAGGACCTTTTAAGGTAGTCGGAATCGCTCCGGGCAACGCATATGTCCTAGAGTCTTTACAAGGAGAGCGATTTCAAAGGGCTTTGAATGGTAGATATTTAAAAAAGTACTTCCCAAGTGTGTGGCAAAATGCTTGAAGTGTTAAAGGCCGATACTACAGGTATCGCCCAAGGCCCAACATGCTTTTAGCTCACTACGTTTGCTAAAAGGCAGGGGCATGTGTTTATAGCAAAAAATGACATTAATGGTCAAATTAATAAATACTGGAAAAAAAGTAGTTTTGACCGAAAATATGCCAACCTGGCAAAGGCCGGTCTGACCAGCTATGGTAGGTCGGTCCAACCGGGCAGGTACGGTCAGACCGGATCCATGGGCTCGGTCAGACCGGCCAGGGTCTGGATTTCAGATCCAAGTGGGATTCGAGATATTTTCTCCCAAAACTTATCTCAACAGAATTTTGGACGCATCTAACTCTATCTCTAGCCAAGGATAACTAGTCCACCCCCTATAAATACTAGGGGGAAGGCCGATTCAAGGCCCCCCCGAACATTCCAATCCAAAGCCCTAGCTTTGAATCGTTTTTACTTTCCTTACTTTTCCGCATCTTCGTGGGTTTGCTTGAAAGCCCTCCGTCTGCTGCATCCGTAATCACGATAACCCTTGCTGGTTCGCTTGTGAAACTCCCATTAATCACATAACGGATTGCTATCCTTTTTATCGGTTTTATCACCCTACCTTGCAATTTGGCCCTCTGGCCGAATTGTGTTTGATCTATTATTTTTTTGCAGGCCAATCGTCTCATTAAACATCCTTGCGAAGTTTGGGAGCAATTGGAGATCGTTTGCTATGGCTGCCGAGGCTCAACAGATCGGATCTATTACCCCGATCTGACCGGAGTTGAGGTACCAGTCTGACCGGAGCCCCTCGTCACGCCGTTGTCGGCAACAGCCGGTCCGACCGATGGCCCTCCGCCGGTTCGACCGGGACCCTTCGCACCGGGCACGCCGAAGCCGAAGCCCAAGCCCTCCGAAGCCCTGCGCGTCGGAGCTATGCGCGGTCGAAGGTCGACGTCCGGAGGTCCCTTCGCCCGGTGTGACCGAGAGAGCACGGTCGGTCCGACCGACGAGGCTTTGCCGGTCCGATCGCCGGATCCGCGCTTCACATCTAGCTTCGGGGCACCGCCCGAAGCCCCTTCGCAGCCCTTCGGTCCGACCGAAGTTGTACCTCCGGTCTAACTAGGCTTGAGGCCGAAGGTGTCTCAAGGACCCTTCGGACTAGCAACTGCTATTGCTCCGAATCGGCCTCCGAATTGGCCGATTCTAGGTATTTTGGTCATTTTATTACTGTTTACATAGCTATCAACACTTTCGGCCAATTGGATTAAAATATTAGTCATTTATCTGATTGCCTGGCGACTCCAAATCCCTTGTCACTATCCAGGGTAGTCAGAACGCGGCGTTGGTATCGTTGCGATACTTTTGGACGTCGAACCGGCCCAAGTGCGGGGGCGCATTTCTGCGTCAACACGAATAAAATAATTACAGAAATTGGTTTAAAATATTTGGGCTACTTCCATGGGTGATAAAAATTTGTAAAAATTCTCAAAATATATTTTGGTCTTAGGAACTCATACAAAATTTTCTAGCCTCCGATTTGGTCACTTCAACTAGGTTCTAGTTCAAAAAGGCTAAGAAGGGCATTAAAGGTATTTCCAAAATAAATAATCTCAGAAAAACATATTAGATGATATTTTTATTTCTTTGAAAATTTGGGGTGTTACATATAATAACCGTATTTTCTTACAAACTACTTACTACCTCATCTTCTGGAGTTTTACACAAAACTTTCTCTCTTTTGTAGATGTCGGTTCATACCATGAGTGGGACTCTCCGCAATGAGGCTGGATTCATCCGTGAGCTTCGCATGCTCGTCGACTTCCTCGGATTCGTGCATGAGCCCGTGTTCCACGGGATCTTTCCCGATGTGAGCGAGAGCTATTGCGAGGTCACGGTCGTCATCCGCCCCTCCCCCACGCATCCTGCATTCTACACCCATGGAGTCGGAGGACCTTCCTTCGTGGTGGCTAGCCAGCGCACTGCTCTCCAGGCCCTCACTGAGCTTCGGTTGGTCTACGACGGCAAGCTCCGTGACACCGTCTAACGCTACATGTCCATGCGTACCCCTAGGATTCACCGCAGCATCTACATCAGCTCCCTCACTCAGCGCAACTCCGCCATCGCCCGCACCATGAGACTTTTGGAAGCTATGGACAATCTTCACACCGAGACCATCCTTGACGCAGATAGTTAGCACGACACCATCAAATTCTAGCGCCATTCATCAGAGAGCCTAAACCACGAGAATGCCAAACTTCGTCGCCAGGTTCAGTAGAACCACCACTTGACCGCCGAGGTGGAGGAGTTGAGGCGTCAGAACGAGCTTCTACGCCAGAGCATCGCCAATACGACACAGCTTCGCCACCAGATCCAAGAGCTGCAGAAGGACCTAGAGGAGGTCGCTCCCCTTCCGCCTCGCAAGCAGAAGTCACTCCGGATCCCCACAGTTAGGCCCAAGAGGATCTCCCGCAGTGCCCCTCCCGCCGGGCCATCCAGCTCCACTACCCCTACACCGACCCTCTCCGCCGAGCCTGTGATCGAGTCATCCCTGAGCTACCGTAGACGTAGTTTTTACGGTTGTTTGTTTTCCTTTTGTTGCTTGGATTGTATTGCCACTCATGTCAAATATAAGGCATGGGTGAAGATTAAATAAGGAATTCATATGTAATAGTCTAAGTTCAAAACTTTTTGGAAATAAAACTTAGTCACATTCCCCCTAAATGTATGTCTGTTTTGGAAAACTCCACGATGACAAACACTCAAGGATCCGATGCTCCTCAGAATGGAGGAGACAACGGGAATCTGCCCCAATGGGGAGCAACGTGGCAAAGGCAGGCCTTAGTCGCCAATCACCCAACTCTGGCCGAAATGATGGCCAATCAAAATTAGTTGATAGCCATAGTGCTGAATCAGATGCAACAACAGCAGAATCAGATGCAGGAGCAACAAGCTCAGCTCTTCTGTCTGCACTAGCAGCAGCCCGAGCCCACACGTCCCGCCACTCTAGCTCCGGCACCCGCTTCTCAGCTGTCGGAATTCCTCCGCGTCCGACCTCCCACATTCTCCAGCACCACCAACCCCATGGAGGCTGGTGACTGGCTAAGGACGATTAGGAAGAAGTTGGATCTCCTGACCTACACCGAACAGGAGAGGGTAGCTTTCACTGCCCACTAACTCTAGGGACCCGCCACTGAATGGTGGGACAACCTGCGTGAGACGCTACCCAAGGGTCACGTCCACACTTGGTCGGAATTCTCCGCCGCTTTCCACGCCGCCCATGTCCCCGACGGCATCATTGCCCAAAAGCAGCAAGAGTTTAGGGACCTGCAACAAGGAAGCAGGTCTGTGACTGAGTATCTGCACGAGTTTAACCGGCTGGCATGGTATGCGCTAGAGGAAGTCTGTACGGATATGGCCCGATAGTCTAAGTTTCTCCAGGGGCTGAAGGACGAGCTTTCCCTTCAGCTGGTTTCCGGAGACTACGCCAACTTCTAGAAGTTGGTCAACAAGGCCATCATTCAGGAGACCGAGCAGAACAAGGTCGACCTGAAGAAAAAGATAATGATCGCCTTCCGCTAGAACCAAGGAATGGCGCAGAGGCCACGTTTTGCACCTCCCCCACCGGTGCCCCAATATCACCTACGCCCTGTCTACCGGCCCGCTCCACCCGCCAACAACCTGGGAGCAGGACACCCTCGCTCCGCTCCCGTCGCACCAACTGCTCCACCCACCCCTGCCAAGAAAGCATAGGTCTTGCGTGACAAGCACGGCAAGCCCGTGATCTGTTTCAACTGCCACTAAGAAGGGCATTAATCCCACCAGTGCCCCCACCCCAAGCGTCCGCAAGGAGTCATGGCCAATCCTGCCATCCGCGCCCGTGTCAACCATGTCTCCGCCAAAGAAGCCCAAGCTGCACCAGAGATCATCATGTGTAAGTTCACTATACATTCAGCACCTGCAGTGGTCTTATTTGACACTAGAGCTACGCATTCTTTCATCTCAACAACTTTTGTGGAAAAATATAACCTGAACAAATGCGAATTAGCAAGACCGGTACTAATAGCCACCCCAAGCAAACAAACCCAAGCCCACTCTTATAGTCCGAGAGTATGGGTAGATATCCAAGGTACCATATTTTGGGTCGACCCCATTCTGATAGAATACCAAGGTTTGGATCTGATTCTAGGAATGAACTGGCTCAACAACCATCAAGGAGTGATAAGATGTGCCCGAAGGCAAGTGACCGTGACCAGTGAAGAAGGGACTATCGTCACCTTTCAGATGCCAAGTCAGAAGCCTGGTAGACCTCGCCTACACCAGATTACCTTGGAAGAAATACCGGTACTCTGCGAGTACCTAGATGTATTCCTGGAGGATTTACCAGGGATGCCACCCAAAAGGGACATCGAGTTCAGGATCGATCTAGTACCCGGAACCACTCCCATTTATAAGCGACCATATCAGATGGCCGCTAATGAGCTAGCAGAAATGAAGCAGCAGCTTGAAGATCTTGAGAAGAAGGGATATATCAGACCCAGCACATCCCCATGGGGAGCCCCCGTCATCTTCCTCGAGAAGAAGGAAGACAAGGCTAAGCGTATGTGCGTAGATTATCGAGCCCTGAATGAGGTGACCATCAAGAACTAGTACCCACTACCCAGGATCGATGATCTATTTGATCAGCTGAAAGGAGCCACTGTGTTCTCCAAGATCGATTTACGGTCCGGTTATCATCAGCCGAGGATTCGAGAGGAAGACATACCCAAGACGGCATTCACCTCTCGTTATGGACTTTATGAGTGCACCGTCATGTCCTTTGGTTTGACCAATGCCCCGACCTTCTTCATGAATATGATGAATAAGGTGTTTATGGAATACTTGGACAAGTTTATCGTGGTGTTTATAGATGACATTCTCATCTATTACAAGGACAAAGAGGAGCACGAGACCCACATCCGGTTGACCCTAGGAAAACTCAAGGAACATCAGTTGTATGCCAAGTACAGCAAGTGTAAATTTTGGATGGCGGAAGTAAAGTTCCTAGGGCACATCATCTCTGCACAAGGTATCGTGGTAGACCCTGCCACCGTGGGAGCAGTTACAGATTGGCTGCCACCCACCAACGTATCTAAGATATGGAGCTTTCTTGGCTTAGCAGGATACTACCGATGATTTATCGAGAATTTCTCCAAGATAGCCAAGCCTATGACCAAGTTGTTGAAGAAGGGAGAGAAGTTTGAATGGACTCCCGAATGTGAGGAAAGTTTTCGGACCCTCAAGACATGGCTGGTGTCAGCACACATACTGACCCTACCGGATATAAGGAAGGACTTCCATGTCTATTGCGATGCATCTCGCCAGGGTTTGGGATGTGTTCTCATGCAGGACGGGAAAGTTGTCTCATACGCCTCTCGATAGTTAAGACCCCATGAGATGAACTACCCTACTCACGACCTAGAATTGGCCGCTGTAGTGCACGCTCTGAAGATATGGAGGCACTATCTGGTTGGAAACTGGTGCGAAGTTTTCACGGACCACAAGAGTTTGAAGTATATATTCACGCAGCCGGATCTCAACCTTAGGCAAAGGCGATGGTTAGAATTGATAAAGGACTACGACCTAGGAATTCACTACCATCCCAGCAAAGCAAACGTGGTAGCTGATGCATTAAGTCGTAAAGGATATTGTACCGCCATCGTGATTCAGGATCACGCGCCTTTGTTGCATAAGGATATGGAAAGATTAAACTTTGGGATAACCACGGGAGCCTATCTAGCCACCCTTGAGGCCCGACCAGTCCTGTTCGAGAAGATACGTGAAGCTCAGTTGGAAGACTCGGACATAGCAGCCATTAAGAAGAACATGAGGTAGGGCAAGGCCCCAGGATTTTTAGAATATGAGAATGGCACCGTATGGTTCGGAACTAGGATCTGTGTGCCCGATAAATCGGAGATAAAGACCCTTATTCTAAGGGAAGCCCATGACACTCTGTACTCCATCCACCCCGGGAGTACAAAGATGTACGAGGACCTAAAGGAACGGTATTGGTGGGTTAGCATGAAGAAAGAGATTGCTCAGTTCGTCGCAGAGTGTGACACCTACCGACGAGTAAAAGCAGAGCACCAGAGACCAGCGGGGCTATTACAGCCACTTAAAGTGCCTGAATGGAATGAGAAGAGATCGGTATGGACTTCATCACCGGACTCCCAAAGACCCAAGTTGGTTATGATTCCATATGGGTAATCATCGACCGGCTAACAATGGTAGCTCACTTCATAGCCGTCAAGACGACCTTTAGTGGCCCTAAACTAGCAGAGTTGTATATGGCCTGCATAGTATGCCTTCATGGTGTACCTAAGAAGATAGTCTCTGATAGAGGAAGTCAATTCATGTCTCGGTTCTAGAAAAACCTTCAAGAGGAAATGGGAACAAGACTGAACTTCAGCACAGCATACCACCCTCAGACAGATGGACAAACTGAGAGGGTAAATCAGATATTGGAGGATATGCTCTAGGCATGTGCCTTGTACTTTGGAGGAACTTGGGACAAGAGTTTACCGTACGCCAAGTTTTCGTACAATAACAGCTATCAAGCCAGCCTTCTGATGTCTCCATTCGAAGCTCTATATGGACGCAGGTGCAGAACGCCTCTACTTTGGGATCAGACCGGTGAATCCCAAGTTTTTGGAATGGACATCCTTCGGGAAGGTGAAGAGAAAGTACGGATCATCAGGGACAGACTCAAGATAGCCCAATCTCGATAGAAGAGCTATGCAGACAATCGCCGTCGAGATCTAGCCTTTGAAGAGGGAGATCATGTTTACCTCCGAGTTACTCCTCTCCGTGGCACTCAACGGTTTAACATGAGAGGGAAATTAGCACATCGATACGTTGGACCTTTTCCCATAGTCCGACGTCAAGAAGAGGTCGCTTATCAGTTAGAGCTACCACCCTCATTGGCTGGGGTACATGATGTGTTTCACGTGTCGCGGCTAAAGAAGTGTCTTCGAGTCCCAACAGAGCAAGTTGATCTTCAGAAGTTGAATATACAAGAAGATCTGACCTATGTTGAGAAGCCCATCAGAATCTTGGAAGTCAAGGAAAGGACCACGAGGAGTCGAGTCATCCGCTTCTTCAAGGTCTAGTGGAGCAATCATCCCGTAGAGGAAGCTACATGAGAAAAAGAGGAGGAACTAAAAGCGCAACATCCAGAGTTATTCGAGGATTGATCCGAATCTTGAGGGCGAGATTCTCTGTAAGGGGGATAGGATTGTAACATTCCAAAGAATTAAAAATAAATAAAATAAAGAAAATGGATATTCTGGAATATAAAGTGTTGGACCGAAAATGGCAACCAGAGGGGGGAGGGGTGAATGGGAGCTTTTAAAATTTCAGACTAAAAATAGCCTTCTGTTTTACTTCTGTCTTCTGCGGAGCAGGCTTCGAACACACCCCTCGAAGTTCTGGTTCGGAGGTATTTCACAGCTCCGAAATTAGGCTTCGCAAGGAGTAAAAGTTCGAAGCCAAGAAGACTTCGCTCCACCCACAACCCTGAAAATTCAGCTTTGCTAAGTCAGTGCAGGCTCCGCACACAGGGTTTTCGAGTAGGCTTCACACTTCACCCTTCGCAAGAGAGGACTTTCCTCTGAGGACTTCGATCAGCTCTGCTAAGTCAGTGCAGGCTCAGCACACTGGGTGCCTTCGAGCAGGCTTCGCACTTCACCCTTCGCAAGAGCAGACTTCCCTCTGTGGACTTCGACCAAATACTCAGTGCTAGCAACTGGTACTAGGCTTCGCACTTCGGAGGTCTAAACGCACACTTGAACACACTTCGCCGAGGACATCGACAAGGGAAGAAAACAGGCTTCGATTCAGCACAGAGACAGTGCTTTGCTAGTAATCAGAGAGGTCTAGCCTCCAGTTTACACAGAGCGAGCAGACACTAAAAAACACACTTCACCCAGACAGACTTCTCACACACCTCTCTAAAAAAACTCACAAGAAGATGGTGCACAGAGAAATCAAAGCATGCAGTGCAACACACAGTACAAGTTCAAGCAGTGAAAGAAGAACATAATCAAAACTTTATTGCATGAACAGGGAACACAAAATGAACTCACAGGATGAATAGAGAGAGTGTGGCGGCTAGCACAAGATTTCTACAATGGCTGCTCAAAAGTGTTGATGTGACCTAGCTAGCCTCCACTATTTATAGGCAATATTCAGTCCTCTGAATATACTACTTGTAGGACCGAAAGTAGCGACCAGAGGGGGGTGAATGGGCGCCTAAAAATTCTTTCGAATCAATGGCCTGCTCCCAACACCCAACGCACCTCAAAAGACTAAGCAGCAAAGCGTGAACAGATTTCCTAAGCCTAAAAGTATCTAGCCTAGAAAAGACTGGTGTCAACAACAGAGAAACACCAATACAGTGCTAAAAGGCAGATAAACAAAATATTCAAGACATGGCAGATCAAACTTCTCAGTAGAATAGTCTAAGTACACATGGAAAGGGATGAGAAGTTACTGTTCTAAATCTGTCTCCTGTTCGAAAGTTGGCGAAGCCTGCTTCGCTGTGTCGAAGCCTGCTTCGCAGTGTCAACGCCTGCTTTGGAGTCCCTTGTCGAAGTCTAGCGAAGGTTGTCGTTGAAGTACCGAAGGTATGTTGAGTCTAGCCTAGTTCGAGTGTGGCAGAAAGCGAAGAATGCTTTGAAGCGAAGTATGAAAGTATCGAAGCTTGCTTTGAATAGTGTACTTCAAAGCCTAGACTATGATCAGAAAGCTTCGAACAAAGTTCATAGAAATGCAACCTTCGAAAGAGAAGCGAAGCCAAACACACAGCAGCAAGACCAAATCGAAGCCTACACTTTAACTTCGAAGCTAGCTTGATCGAGTTATGACTATCGAAGTGGTAACCTCTGAATCGAGGACTAACTTCGAATGACAAGCTTCGAACACACAAACTGTGACCTTCGAAGGCAGCAGCAGAAAGATCGCAGAAAACACACTCTGAGTGAAGCCTACCAGAGAGACATGCTTCGAAGCTAACTCCGAAGCCTGTCGACGTATGCTTCGCAAAAGAGTGTCGAAGTATGTCAGAACAAAACCTCAGAACAGAGCACACTTCGAGACTCAGTTCAAGTTCGAAGTCCTAGCAAAGTCTTCGAAGAAGTCAGGACGAAGCCTGCTCCACAGAACAGAAGGACTTCACACAAACAAGGGGGCTTCACCGGAAACAGCCAGAGAAAGACAGGGCTCGGTTTAGTCGATCAAAAAGCTACACAGGAAAAAGCAAGGCCAGAGTACTAGTGTACTGTTGCTACAGGGAGTAGGTACTACTTGCTACAAGCAAGAACTAGTACTACTCACGTGAAGAACAGAAGCATCCAGAGAAGAATGATTTGCTCAGGAATAAAATAGCTGCACGCAAAACGAAACCATAGAGCTTCGCACGAAGTGCTGCACACCAAAACCGGTAGGAATAAAGCTTCCAGACAGTGAAGAACCGATTGAATCTCAGGAAGAACAGGAGCACTGCCTGGCGGCGCATGCAGGGAGAGAAAAACGCAGGAAACACAAAATGACCCAAACCTTGATTCAAAAGTGATTTCTTGAAAAGGGTGACCTAACCCTAGGGATTGGGGCCCTATTTATAGGCTGCCCAATAGCTAGGAAAATTCCACCAACCCCTTAGGGTTTTTACAGACGCTGAAATAAAGGGAAAGACTAAACTGCCCTTAGGATATTTTTACAGACTCGACTGACTGACTGTGGGCCTAGGGACAAAATAGTAAACTCCTATTTATAGATGACTTATCCGGAAGCTAAGCTTTCGTAGCGACTACGACTTCTCTTCTGGACAGTCCGATACAAGATCAGCGGTCGTCAGTTTTGCACTGAAACTGACAAAGCCTCCATCCACTTTGCACCAGGTACCCGTATTGGGCCGATCCGACTCCACAGCTCTCTCAGCCCGTCAATCGCTCGCCGCCCGTGTACCTGAGTCAATCCTAGTCAATAGCCTAGTGGGTCTTCTGCTGCTCCTAGCCCATGTACCCAGATTGGGCCAGCCCGACTTCACAGCTCTCTCAGCCCGACAGTCACTTGCTGCCCGTGTACCTGAGTCACACGCGGCCCAGACACAGCAGATCTCCTCTCTTCTTCTGTCCTCTTTGACTATCATTGACAATGGCTCATCACATCTGGAGCCATGAGGCCCACGCTATTCAACATGGCTCCTCAATCTCCCCCTTGATGAGTGCATTGTCAACACTTCACTTCTTCAGCTCTTCAGTACCTGCGAACACATGTGGAAACATGAAAACAAAGCATAAGAAAACAAGGAAGAAGAAAAAATAAAGAAAAAGTTTAACCCTAATGACCAAAAGCCGAACAAAAGCAAGAAGCGGTCATTATGGTTAACCAAAGGTAAAAGCTCAAAACGAGTGCAATCTCAGAATCATCAACAAGGATATCAAAAGAGTAAGGCCAAACGGGACAAAAACTCCCATGAAACCAATCCCAGAGAAAGCCAAAACTCCCCCTTAAACTCTTATCCCAAAATTTCTCCCTCTTGTTGACAAGTGAACTCATAAAGCACTCTAAAAAGACACAGACTCCTTTGAAATGTAACTCCCCCTCAAAATATGCAATGAATACAACTGGGGTGCAGGTGGAGTGTAGAAAGCATGCTTCTCAGATATGATTGACTGCAATTACACATCTAACAAGTTTGGCAAAAGACATATTGTCTAAGACACATGGCATGATCAGTGCAACAGATGATATCTAAAGAAAGTCATTAGGACACATTTTTCAATTTTTGCAAACAAAAGCATCACCACATTTTCCAGTTGACAAGCAAGGTAAAACGTGAGATGTAGAAGCTAACTGATATCTACCAAGATAAGCATTGTCCAAAACAAAGTGCTTCAGCAAACTTGTTATCATTTCAGTTTTCAGGCTTTTTCTTTTTCCTTTTTCATTTTTGCTAGGGGTTATTTGCATGTCAAACCTTATGCTGACCGACCAAGTCAAGCCTAAGACAGAACTGGACCATCAGAAGCTTAAGACATTGGTCTTGGCATACACTACACTGTCCTAGTTCATACCAAAGTGCTATGGTACGCAATCCAGAACAATGTAATGCGACAAAGCAAACCCACCTGGATCTTTTCAAGTTATGCATAAAAAGGCATGGAATTTTCATTTTTCTTGATTTTTCATCATTTTTATAGCACATTTCCATGTTTAAAGCATAAAGATGTCCAAGTTGCATATCTGCATCTATGTGAGGAACTAGCTACAAGGCATGTAACAGATAGCAAAAGCACTCAGCCTACACATGCTAGTTACCAGAAGCAATGGTGACCATTTTTCAAGTTTAAAGCATAAAAGCCATGCATGTGACACATATTAGACATATCAAGTGAACTGAACCAAAGCATGATCATTGACAAGTATTCAAAAGCATGTACCAACTAGAATAAGTAAAGCAGATCAATCATATAACAGAAGTAGGTTCAAAAGTGTGATATGTGAATATTCATGATATGAACACACACAAAAAGACGGAATCAGCGGGGAAAGAAGACCCTGTTGAGCTTGACTCTAGTCCGACTTTGTTAAATGACTTGAGAGGTGTAGGATAAGTGGGAGCTGAAAGGCGCAAGTGAAATACCACTACTTTTAACGTTATTTTACTTATTCTGTGAGGCGGAAGCGGGGCTTCGCCCCTCTTTTGGCTCTAAGGCCCACTCTGTGGGCCGATCCGGGCGGAAGACATTGTCAGGTGGGGAGTTTGGCTGGGGCGGCACATCTGTTAAAAGATAACGCAGGTGTCCTAAGATGAGCTCAACGAGAACAGAAATCTCGTGTGGAACAAAAGGGTAAAGTTAAAGAAGAAAGAAAACTGACGCAAAATATCCTAGAAAGGATACACAACACCCAAATCCCCTCGTAAACGCTCAAAAGTAGACTGATCTAGGGGTTTGGTGAAAATGTCAGCCAACTGATGATGGGTATCAACATGAACAAGGTCAATGACACCTTTCTCATATTGATCCCGCAGAAAGTGAAAGCGCACATCAATGTGTTTGGTTTTTGAATGGAGACAGGGGTTTTTCCCTACACTAATTGCACTGGTGCTGTCTCAAAACAAAGGAACTCTGGTAGGAAAGAACAACCCAAAATCTCGTAATGTGGAAATCATCCAAACTAACTGTGAGCAGCAGCTAGCAGCAGCTACATACTCAGCCTCAGTGGTCGAAAGAGCAACTCCAGATTGCTTTCGAGAAGACCAAGAAACAAGGGAAGCACCAAGAAACTGGCAAGTACCGGAAGTCGACTTGCGATCCAACCGGCACCCACCAAAGTCGGCGTCCGAAAAGCCAGATAAATCAAGAGATGATGATGCAGAATAGTAAAGACCGAGATCGGGCGCATAAGTGTGATACCTAAAGATGCACTTGATAGCCTACAGATGAGACGCACGTGGTGAAGACTGAAAACGCGCGCAAAGTCCCACGGCGAACTGTATGTCCGGTCTAGTCACCGTCAAGTACAGCAGCAAACCGATCATCCCTCGAAACTCCCTCTCGTTGACCTTGACACCGCTCTCGTGCTTGTCCAGGCCCCCATATGTGCCCATCGGGGTCATCTGCGACTTCAACTCCCCACCAAAGTCAATTTTTTCAACATGTCATGAGTGTACTTACCTTGGTGGATGAAGGTGCCGTCCTTGGTCTGCTTGATCTGGAGCCCTAAGAATACTTGAGTTCACCCATGAGACTCATCTCAAACTCGCTGTGCATCTGCTCAGAAAACTTGGACACAAGATCATTAGAAGTACCGCCAAATATAATATCGTCCACGTAAATCTGAGCGACTAGGAATTCTGAAGCAACTCTGAGCAAGAAGAGAGTCTTATCCACAGAACCCATCACAAAACACTTCCCCAACAAAAACTACTTCAACCGGTCATACCAAGCCCTGGGGGCTTGCTTCAACCCGTATAAAGCTTTTTGCAATTTAAAAACATGTCGAGGAAACTTGGGGTTCTCAAAACCGGGGGACTGCCTAACATAAACCTCCGCCTCTATGTACCCGTTCAGAAAAACACTCTTGATGTCCATTTGAAAAAGCTTAAAAACCTTCGAGGTGGCAAAAGCTAAAAGAATGCGAATGGACTCAAGACGGGCAACAGGAGCGAAGGTTTCTTCAAAGTCAATACCTTTCTTCTGGCAAAAACCCTAGGCAACTAGTTGAGCTTTGTTGCGCACCACAACCCCATCTTCATCTTGTTTGTTCTTGAACACCCACTTGGTGCCTATGGGGTTGCATCCTAGTGGCGGTTCAACTAGTGTCCAAACCCGATTACGGACAAAATTCTCAAGCTCTTCTTGCATAGCGTTAATCCAATTAGAATAAGAAAGAGCATGAGAAACGTCTCCGGGCTCAAAAGAGGCAACAAAAGCAAATTCAACAAACACAGCAAGAGAGGTACTAGATGAACGTAAAGTTCTCTCAGTCAAATCACCAATGATGAGCTCTGAGGGGTGATCACGCTGAACTGCTCGGGATCCCTGGTGATCTGAAGTCACCTCACTGGAGTCAGCAGCAGGCACCTCTGGACTCGACTGAGGGGGCTCGATCGAAGTGGAAGAAGTGATCAGAGGTCCGCCCTCATCCTCAGTCGAAGTCTCAGAAGGTGTGGACTCTGCATAAGGCGCAGAAGGCCCACCCTCATCAGCAGCTGGAGTATCCTCATCTTCCTCGAAGATGGACTCTCCGAGCTCATCATCACCAGAAAGCTCAAAAGAAGGAGTCAATGAAGGCAAAGATTCATCAAAAGACACTTCACAAGTCTTGACAAGCTGCTGGGAGTCGAGGTTCCAAACATGGAAACCTTGAGAATGCAATGCATAACCAAGAAAGACTCCATCCCAGCAACGAGACTCAAACTTGTCCAAATGCCCTCCTTCTTGAGCACAAAGCACTTGCAGCCAAACGCTCGCAAGTGGCTCACCTTGGGCTGTCTGCCAAACCGCAACTCATATGAAGTCTTACCTAAGTAAGCTCGAAGAAAAATGCGGTTGGCCAGATAGCAAGCCATGTTCATGGCTTCAACCCAAAAACGCCTAGGAGTCCTGTGCTCATCGAGCATCGTCCTGGCCATCTCGACTAGCGTGCGGTTCTTTCGTTCCACAACGCCGTTCTGTGGGGGAGTGTAAGGGGCAGAAAACTGATGGTCAAGACCCTGATCACTACAGAAGCTGACAAACTAAGAGTTCTTGAACTCAGAGCCGTTGTCGGAGTGAATTGCTCGCATCTGACCATTGTTCTCATTCTCCAGCTTCAAAATCAGGTCATGAACAAATTGAAAAGTTTCATCCTTAGACTCCAAAAAGAAAACCCACGAGAATCGAGAAAAGTCATCAACAATCACAAGCGCGTACCATTTCCCACCGACTGAACGTACCCGAGCTGGACCTACAGTGTCCATGTGTAATAGCCCACCCGGATACGAAGTCATCACCTGAGTCACAGGTGAGTGAGAAGCGGCAACCATTTTCCCATGACGACAGGGATGACAAACTAGATCTTTCTCCATTTTAAGCTTGGGCAATCCTCGGATGAGGTCCATAGAGCTTAACCTGACTAGTAGATCAAAACTCAAATGACCTAACCTCCTATGCCACTTCTAGAGCTCAGAAGAAGATCCAGCAATCAAACAGCGAGAAGGGCCAAAAGAACTAGAGAAGTCAATTCTAAAAACTATACCAAATGGTAAGATCTGGCAAATCAAAGACCCTCTAGACTCAAACACAGAAGAATTGCCCTTCTTAAAACGTACTTCCAAACCATCCTCAAGAAGTTGCGAAACAAAAATCAAGTTAAAGTTCAAATTTTTAACCAAGGCAACATTCTTCAAAGAGAAATGATCTGAAATGTGAATTGAGCCGATGCCACTTACTTTACCTTGACCACTGTTCCCGGAAGTGATGTACTATTTGGAGCTCGGGGGAGTGAGACTGGAGAACCATCTGCGATGTCCCGTCATGTGGCGAGAGCATCCTGAATCCATGATCCAAACGTCCTCCAGTCCCCGATCCTGCACAATCAGTGGTTGTAAGGGGGAGCAAATGGTCCGGCACCAGGTTTAGCAAAAGAACTAAACCAGTGTCGAGCCATCTGCTCAAAAGACGGAAAGCGAAAAACCATCAGAAGAATTTGGACCAAAACGCGGCTCAAAGCGCGGTCCATGGTTCTGCCTAAAACCTCGGCCACGAGGTCCAGGACCGTAGCCAAAACGGCCTGGAGCTCTATCGGAACGAACACCACCAACTGGAGCACGGGCATGAAAGCCGTCTCCTCTACCACCACCTACACGACGCGGCTTGGCCTCCAGCCTCTCCCCGCATCGAGGAACACGCAGTCTACCACCCTGCTGGTAGAACTACTCCTGACCACCACGAGCACGCTCTACTCTCTCAACCCGCTTCCTCCTGAAGCAAAATTCCACAAGATGCCCTTCTCTCTGACAATACTCACAATGGTAGATGGGCTTCTTGGGATGTGGTTGAGGCTTGGGATTTTTGGGCTTAGTGGTGTTTGGTGTAGTCTTCTTAGGTTGAGAGGGTCCTGGAAGAGAGTCAAGAAAAGTGTGGAGGTGTTTGGGCTTTGGAACCCAGATGGGCTTCTTGGGTGGAGCTTTGGGCTGTTGATGGATCACTCTATCCTTGGGCTGACTAGGTAGGGAAGACTCAGTGGAGTGAGTCTTGGGGTATCTCTGCTCAGGAGTCATTTTACTCCACTCCACTGCCCGGCTAATGGCACTCTCAAAGTCAGCCTTGGTGTAGGTGTAACCTACCCCAAACCAATCCTGCCTCTTAAACTGCTGAATCATCATGCCGAGCTGTGGCTCTCTGGCACTGATCCAACTCAGGATGGAACGGAGGTAAAAGTTCTCATTCTGGGAATCAGCTAGCTCCTCTCTCAAGGAAGCTAGAACCTCCACCTGAGACAAATAGGTCTCACACTCGCTATCTACCTGAACAGACTTCTCGACTTTCAGCTTGATCAATTACATTCTAAGAGACAAACAGTTCTCACAGACAGTGGGTGGAACTGACAGTGTCTCAAGCTCTAGCCTAGTCTGCGCCAGCTCAGCTCTCACTCTCTCCAAATCCCCCAAATGCTCATCGCCCTTGGCTTTCAGCTCAGCTAAGACAGCTAGATGAGATGGGCAATCAGCACAGGGTACGACGACAGTGGCTTGAGCATCTTTCAGCTCCAGCTGAGCACTCTCAAGCACAGTGGCCAAGGCGTCCCTCTCATCAACCCTTTCTGTGTACTTGGACTTCAGAGTCGACAAGTCATACATAAGCACCTCACACTTTGGGCACTCACTGCTAGCACCCAAGCAGGGGGAAGAAGATAGACTCTCAATTCTGCCGTTGGCTACGACAAGCTCACTCTCTAATTCATCTATCCTCTTCTTGGCTCCCCTAAGTAGTTTTTCCCGATATTTTAACTCCTTACAATTGCTTTCAAGTAAATCAACAATTTCACGTTCATAAGATGATACCTTTTCGTTGTCGTCATCGTCAGAGTCATCGGAGGAGCTCTTCTCTTACTTATCCCCAAGAGCCATTGAGCAGAAGCTCTTGCGGGATCTTCGGCGCTGATGTGAGCGGCTCTTCGGTCTGTTCCCGAAGGCCATGAAGCAAAGACCCGCCGGATCGTCCTTGTCCTTCCCCTTCCGGATGACGATCTCCTCATCGCTTGAGCTCGATGAAGAGGAAGAAGACGTGGATCGCTTGGAGTAGCTCTTCTCCATCTCAGCGAAGAAGGCCTTGTCGCGCTTCTTGTTCTCTCGCCGGTAGTCCTTTAGGGCCTTTCTGAAGAATCTAGTCTTTGGCTTGCCCTTATTGAAGGAAGAGTTGTCGTGCTTGCCGGAGTCGTGGAAGCCACCACCGGTGCCCTTCTTGTGTCCATTGCGCTTGGGGAAGTCGGCGTTGAAATGTCATGGGTCACCACACTCAAAGCACCCGGATTTTGTGCCGTGTCTCTTGAACATTCGTTTGTCATAAACACGACGCACCCGGTTGTTAAAAAGACACAGGTCATCATCTCCCAAAGACTCAAGCTGGTCCTCAGTGATAGACATCAAAGAGAACCCAGCACAACTCACAGAAGAAGGATCAACAGAAGGTGTAGCAAGGGTCAGAGACTTAGATCCAGAGCCTGTGAGATTTGATCTCAACTGGATATCTACCTTGGTGGCCTTCAGCTTGCTAAACAACTCAGAAATGGTCAAGGTATCATAAGATGTGCTCTCAATGATAGAGGATACCTTGATCTCCCAGATCTTTGGGTCCAAGGTATGGAGAACCTTGAGCGCCTGCTCGTGATCTGAGACTAACTGAGCACCCTCAGCCTTGTTGTCCCAGAGCTTGTTTATGATCGATTGAAAACGACCAAACAACGCTTCAACAGATTCACCCGGCTTTTGTGTGAAGTTCTCATATTCACGCCGGTAGGTCTGATAGAGCCGAGCCTTGACCTGGGCTGTCCCCTCATGATGTGCCTTGAGGGTAGCCCAGATCTCTCTCGTAGTGGAGAGATGGCTCACACGCTCAAACTCAGTGGGACCCAAACCAGAAAACAAAATGTTCACAGCCTTACTATTGTTGAGATGCCGGGCAATGATACCAGGAGTACCATGCTCAGCAACTAGCAATATAACGAATGTAGCGTGAACGCAAATATCCCAGATGTCCGAGCCCTGGCTCATAAGATAGGCTCGCATGCGAGTCTTCCAATAGTTATAGCCATAAGCTTCCAAGGACGGGACCTTGCCAGGAGACGTCATGATCACTACTGGGGTTTAGAACCGGTTAAGGTATGGAAAAAACCTAACCAGGCTCTGATACCACTTGTAGGACCGAAAGTAGCGACCAGAGGGGGGTGAATGGGCGCCTAAAAATTCTTTCGAATCAATGGTCTGCTCCCAACACCAAATGCACCTCAAAAGACTAAGCAGCAAAGCGTGAACAGATTGCCTAAGCCTAAAAGTATCTAGCCTAGAAAAGACCGGTGTCAACAACAGAGAAACACCAATACAGTGCTAAAAGGCAGATAAACAAAATATCCAAGACATGGCAGATCAAACTTCTCAGTAGAATAGTCTCAGTACACATGGAAAGGGATGAGAAGTTACTGTTCTAAATCTGTCTCCTGTTCGAAAGTTGGCGAAGCCTACTTCGCTGTGTTGAAGCCTACTTCGCAGTGTCGAAGCCTGCTTCGGAGTCCCTTGTCGAAGTCTAGCGAAGGTTGTCGTTGAAGTACCGAAGGTATGTTGAGTCTAGCCTAGTTCGAGTGTGGCAGAAAGCGAAGAATGCTTCGAAGTGAAGTATGAAAGTATCGAAGCTTGCTTTGAACAATGTACTTCGAAGCCTAGACTATGATCAGAAAGCTTCAAACAAAGTTCATAGAAATGCAACCTTCGAAAGAGAAGCGAAGCCAAACACACAGCAGCAAGACCAAATAGAAGCCTACACTTTACCTTCGAAGCTAGCTTGATCGAGTTATGACTATCGAAGTGGTAACCTCCGAATCGAGGACTAACTTCGAATGACAAGCTTCAAACACACAAACTGTGACCTTCGAAGGCAGTAGCAGAAAGATCTCAGAAAACACACTCTGAGTGAAGCCTACCAGAGAAACATGCTTCGAAGCTAACTCAAAAGCCTGTCGAAGTATGCTTCGCAAAAGAGTGTCGAAGTATGTCAGAACAAAACCTCAGAACAGAGCACACTTCGAGACTCAGTTCAAGTTCGGAGTCCTAGAAAAGTCTTCGAAGAAGTCAGGACGAAGCCTGCTCCACAGAACAGAAGGACTTCGCACAAACGAGGGGGCTTCGCCGGAAACAGCCAGAGAAAGACAGGGCTCGGTTTAGTCAATCAAAAAGCTACACAGGAAAAAGCAAGGCTAGAGTACTAGTGTATTGTTGCTACAGGGAGTAGGTACTACTTGCTACAAGCAAGAACTAGTACTACTCACGTGAAGAACAGAAGCATCCAAAGAAGAATGATTTGCTCAGGAATAAAATAGTTGCATGCAAAACGAAACCACAGAGCTTCGCACGAAGTGCTGCACACCAAAACCGGTAGGAATAAAAGCTTCCAGACAGTGAAGAACCGATTGAATCTCAGGAAGAACAGGAGCACTGCCTGGCGGCGCACGCAGGGAGAGAAAAACGCAGGAAACACAAAATGACCCAAACCTTGATTCAAAAGTGATTTCTTGAAAAGGGTGACCTAACCCTAGGGATTGGGGCCCTATTTATAGGCTGCCCAATAGCTAGGAAAATTCCACCAGCCCCTTAGGGTTTTTACAGACGCTGAAATAAAGGGAAAGACTAAACTGCCCTTAGAATATTTTTACAGACTCGACTGACTGACTGTGGGCCTAGGGACAAAATAGTAAACTCCTATTTACAGATGACTTATCCGGAAGCTAAGCTTTCGTAGCGACTATGGCTTCTCTTCTGGACAGTCCGATACAAGATCAACGGTCGTTAGTTTTGCGCCGAAACTGACAAAGCCTCCATCGACTTTGCACCAGGTACCCGGATTGGGCCGGCCCGACTCCACAGCTCTCTTAGCCTGGCAATCGATCGTCGCCCGTGCACCTGAGTCACTCCTAGTCAACAGCCCAGTGGGTCTTCTACTGCTCCTAGCCCATGTACCCGGATTGGGCCAGCCTGACTTCGCAGCTCTCTCAGCCCGACAGTCACTTGCTGCTCGTGTACCTGAGTCACACGCGGCCCAGACACAGCAGATCTCCTCTCTTCTTCTGTCCTCTTTGACTATCGTTGACAATGGCTCATCACATCTGGAGCCATGAGGCCCATGCTATTCAGCATGGCTCCTCACTACTTTACCCATAGGGTTTACACCGGTTTTGTCTCATCAGAACAGGGGGTACAGCTGGTAGTCTACTTTATTTGGAGGCTTCTTTTGTTAGCTTCACAGAGGGGACAACACCATCTTTTGCAGAGCAGACGCGGTCAGCCTTTGCAGTTTTGGACCCTTCTGAAGCCCCCCTTCGCACGTGAGGGGTGCGGTAGCTTTGGTGAGAAGCCTTGAGCCTGATGACCTTCGCTTCACCGAAGTCAACCTTCGATACAGAGACAGTTTTGAGCCGAAGCTATCAAAGCCCTTGGGCCTTCGCACCAACACCTTCGAGTGGACCACCACGGCTTCGCAGCTTCTCCCAGCTCGAACTTCATCAGTCCGTGTACCGAAGCCATGCATGGACAAAGTACCTTAAGTCAGCCTCACTCCGGAGCCATCCTCACTCCGAAGCCAGCCTCACTCCGAAGCTAGCTTCACTCCGAAGCCAACCTCACTCTGAAGCCCCACCTTCGGAGTACCACCCTTCGAAGTCCCTCCTTCGTCCAAGGCCTCCGCATGAAGCATTCCATGAGCACTTCGTCACAGTGTCTCTCCCCGAGCACACTCCTCACCGAACCTCACCCGGACCATGCCTTCGATGCACCTCGACTTCTGAGACCTTTGTCGGGTATACCTTCAAGTGCCTCCCTCCAGAGCACACTTCGAACGCCTTGCCTCATCGCTGAGGACTTTGTCCACCATACGCCTTCGAAGTGCCTCGCCTTTGAGGACTTCGTCTCGGATTACCTTCACCCGTAGCCTGGCTCCGCACTTACTGCCTTCTCCTAGCGCACCTCGACCCGAGGTCCGACCTCAACCCCTTCGCAGCCTTTGCGACCGAGCTCCCCGCTCGCCTGGCATCAAGCCTCCTGCTTGACCCAGGTTCACTTGCTGCGAACCGTCCGTCGCCTCCGAAGTCACCTGCGCACCACAGACAAACAGACAAGTGTATCCATTACCCCGGAGACCTCTCCGGGTAAACAACCTTCGGCACACACTCCGGTGTACCGCCCAAAGTACCGTACCCTTTAGTACAGCCAAGTCATTGTGTACTGTCGGACCCCTCCGACAAGCACACTCCGCTGCAATAGCTATAGCAAAACAGACCCACCGAACCCTTCGGTGAAACAACCTCCGAACACCTTTGGAGAACCAACCTCCGAATCAGAGGATAAAATCTATCAATCACTCATCACAGACTCCGAAACCAACCCTTGGTTTCTCAATCTCCCCTTGATGAGTGCATTGACAACCAAATTCAAGTTTAAGAAAATTTGAAAAATTTCAGCACACAAGTGACCATAAAAACTCATAAACGAGCCAAATCATGTCACTTGACAAAAGAATTTTCCTCCCCTTTTTCAAAAGAGTAAAAGTCCCTTCGACAAATCTTCCCTTTGCAAGATAAAAACTCCCCCCGAGTTATTTTATCCCCTTGCTGCAGAGAACTCAAAAATTTCTCCCCCTTTGGCAATGCAAGCATCAAGGAGCATTAAAAAGATGCAAAGCTTCGAAATGTGCAGAATTGCAAAGACATATAAAGCAAAATATGCCAACTTTAATACCAATTTTTATGTGCTCAGGTCAATTTAACATTCTAAAAAACATGATGACAGCATGTGATTTTATCATTTTGAAATACAAGCAGCACCACTCAATTAATGTAACTAGACAAGTAAAAGCAGGGACTGCGCAAAGCTAGTCAATTTCTACTCTAGACAGACAAGTCCAGTTCAAGTGGAGCATTAAAAGCAAACTTGATGATTAATGAATTTGTTGTTCTTTTAATAATGCCAGGAGTTATTTGTTTTTCTACCTTATACTTTCCAATCAAGCCAAGCCTAGGCATGAAAGCCATCAGAAGCTTAAGGCGGTGATTTTGGCATACACTACACTATCCCAGTTCAGACCAATGTGCATTGGTAAGCAGTCTAAAATAGAGTAGTGCGACAAACAAACCCACCTGGATCTTTTTGCTTGTATCATGCAAATCATGGATTTTTGTATTTTTAATTAAGTGAACAAATTTTTAGCATTTTGATGAATATCCATGAATACATTTTTTCAAGTTGCAATGGTTAGCATCCAGGGAAAAGGAGTCTTGCTATCAAGCAGATAAAAGATAGCTAAAGCAGTCTTGCCTAAACATGCTAGATTCAAGACTAAGCAGTGAGCATGATTTGATTTTGGAAAGAAAAATCATGCACAAAATGTTTCAGACATATTAAATAGAGCTGAGCTGACATGATTACATGAATTATAATCAGGCATATAAGTGCAAAAGATGTAAATGCAATTTCTCACACAATAAGCATATGCAAGACAATCAAAATATGCTCCTCCTCACAAAATGCCGTAAGGGTGACAAACACCAAGTTCTCCACGCAAGTAAGCAAAACGAGAAGCATCGAGGGGTTTTGTGAAAATATCGGCTAGCTGGTGTTGGGTATCAACATATTGAAGTTCAATATCACCCTTCTCATTATGATCTCTGAGAAAATGATATCGCACATCAATGTGTTTGGTTCTGGAATGCTGAACCGGGTTATTTGCAATACAAATAGCACTAGTGTTATCACAGAAAAGTGGAACACTCTTATAATCTAACCCAAAATCCCGCAAAGTGGAAACCATCCACAAAATTTGAGAGCAACATCTAGCTGCAGCAACATATTCGGTCTCAGCCGTCGATTGTGCAACACTAGACTGTTTGCGGGAAGACCAACACACCAGTGAAGTACCCAGAAAGTGACAAGTACAAGAGGTACTTTTCCTATCAATCCTACACCTAGCAAAGTCCGCATCGGAATAACCGCGAAGACACAAAGAGGAAGATGTAGAATACCAAATGCTGAATTCGAGGGTATGTTTGAGATACCTGAGAATGCGCTTTACCGCTTGACGGTGCAAAGCTCGTGGTGAAGCCTGAAAACGAGCGCACAGACACACTACGAAGTGTATGTCCGGCCTTGTAGCAGTCAAGTAGAGGAGGGAGCCGATCATGCTTCAGAACTCCTTCTGATCTACGGCTTCTCCATCCTCGTCAGGGTCCAATGCTATCGATGTAGCCATCGGAGTAGCGAGAGGCTTCGCATCAGCCATGTCGAACTTCTTGAGAAGGTCCTTGGTGTACTTCGTCTAGTGAATGAAGGTACCTTGTTTGGTTTGCTTGATTTGCAATCCAAGGAAAAATGTGAGTTCGCCCATCATGGACATCTCGAACTCCCTGCTCATGGTATCTGCAAACTCGGCAACCAAAGCATGAGAAGAGCCACCAAAGATGATATCATCCACATAAATCTGAACTAGTAGGAAATCTTTGCCATGCTTGAGAGTGAACAGGGTTTTGTCAACAGATCCCATCAAATACCCCCGCTCAAGCAGAAAAGAATTAAGTCTGTCATACCATGCCCGAGGGGCCTGCTTGAGTCCAGAAAGAGCCTTATGAAGTTTAAGGACTTTATGTGGGTATTTGGGGTTTTCAAAACTAGGGGGTTGTTTTACATAAACATCTTCGCCTATGAAGCCATTAAGAAAAGCACTTTTAACATCCATTTGATAGAGTTTGAATCCCCGGGATGTAGCAAATGCAATTAAAATCCTAATGGCCTCAAGACGAGCAACAGGTGCAAAAGTCTCAGTAAAATCAATCCCTTCTAATTGAGAATAACCCTGAGCTACAAGTCTAGCCTTGTTTCTAACTACAGTCCCATCCTCCCCTTGTTTGTTTTTGAAAATCCATTTTGTTCCAATGAAATGAACATTTGGTGGAGGATCAACTAAAGTCCAGACTTGGTTTCTCTCAAAATTTTCAAGTTCTTCATGCATGGCATTGATCCAACTAGAATCAGAAAGTGCATGACTAACATCTAAGGGCTCGAAAGAAGCAACAAAAGCGGAATCAATGAAATGAGCATGAGAACGTGTTACCCTTTGATCAAGCTCACCAATGATCTGCTCGGGAGGATGCATATTTTGAACATGGTGTGGAGCCTCATGGCAGGATGCAGTCTCCCCCTCAACTTGTGCGTTGGAGTGGTCCAAGATGACCGATGTCGAGGCAGTTGCTTCGAGACCTTGTGCCGAAGTGGTTGAAGTGGGGTCGGCTTCTGGGGTTGAAGTCGAGGGTAGTAGGGGTTCATCCTCGAACTCTCTGGGATCTTCTTTTTCGAAGATGGTCTGCTCCTTGTCATGTTCATTTGCCTACTCAAAAGTGGAACTAACAGAGGGGGTTGATTCATCAAAAGTCACATCACATGACTCGATGACGGTGTTAGTCTCCAAATTATAAACACGATAAGAATGACCATGTGTAGTGTAACCCAAAAAGATCCCGTCAGAAGAACGCGACTCAAATTTATCCAAATTTCCACGTTTTAGGATAAAGCAACGACAACCAAAAACTCGAAGATGAGTAACTTTGGGTTGTCTCCCAAAACGTAGCTCATAAGATGTCAAGTTCAAAATTGAGCGCAACAAGATTCGGTTAGAGATGTAACAAGCAGTGTTCATGGCCTCAGCCCAGAATTTCCTAGGATTCTTGTGCTCATCGAGCACCATCCTAGCCATCTCAACCAAAGTGCGGTTCTTTCTCCCAACAACACCGTTCTGTTGAGGAACGTGCGGAGCAGAGAATTGATGTTCTATGCCATGCTCCATGCAAAAGTCAACAAAGAGACTGTTCTTGAACTCAGTGCCATTATCACTTCGAATGAATTTCAATGCACCAGGGAGTTTAGTAAAAAGTCTCAAAGCCAAGCTCTGAAAGTGTGAAAACACTTCATCCTTGCTGGCAAGAAAGATGACCCAAGAGTAGCGAGAGAAATCATCGATAATGACTAGCACATACCACTTGACGCCTAAAGAACTAACCCGAGAAAGACCTACGGTGTCCATGTGGAGCAGTTCTCCGGGTTGTTCAGTCATCACTGTGGTGACTGGCGAATGCGAAGCAGCAATCATTTTTCCATGTCGACAAGGAGCGCAAACTAAATTCTTCTCAAACTTGAGCTTGGGCAATCCTCGGATCAGACCTAGGGCACTCAACCGAGCAAGCAACTCAAAACTCATATGCCCTAGTCTCTTATGCCACTTCCAAAGCTCAGAAGTAGAATGTGCAACAAGACAATGAGAAGAACCAGATGACTCAGAAAAATCAGCTCCAAAAACTCTCCCAACTCTAAAGATCTTGCAGACCACAACGCCATCCGAATTGAGTACTTGCAAAGTATCGCGATGGAATCGCACTTTGAAGCACTCATCAAGCAATTGAGATACAGAAAGAAAATTGTATCCCAAGTTTTCAACCAAAGCAACATCTTTGAGAGTGAAATTCGAGTTGATTCTTACCACACCTTTACCTTTCACTCTACTCCTTCGGTTGTTGCCAAAGGTGATATGTTCCTTTTGCTTGGTTGTTGTGAGGCTGGAGAACCATGCTGCATCTCCGGTCATATGGCACGAACAACCGGAGTCCATGATCCACGTGCCCTCCAAGCCTCGATCTGTCGCCTACACATGATAAGAAAATCTCGATCGCTTAGTGCTGGGGTGAGTGAAAATATGACGAGGCATCCAGCACTGAGTGATACGAGTAGTAGGTACAGTAAAAATAGATTGTCTACGCACAGGATAATCATAATGATGCAAAGTGTGAGGTCTACCTACGTGTTGTGATCCAAAAGCATGACGAGGTCTCCTACTCTGACGAGGTACAAAGCTACTCGCACGGGGTCTACTACCATATGGAATATGGTGAACACCTCGAGGAGCAAAACCTCTCTGAGAAGTACGAGGAGCCTCGAAAACAGGACGTGAGTAAAACTCAGACTCATGCATACCTCAAGATGGGTAATGCATGTCCTGGAAACTCATCGCCTGAGAGCGTCGCTCATCCTTGATGCGACGAAAACAGAACCCAACCAGATGACCCACCCGCTGACAGTAGGAACAATGAAAAATTCTCCTAGGGGTACTATCATGGGTCATAGGAGCAACTCTCACAGGCTCCTTGGGCTTCTGCTGAGTGGTTTTCTTGGGAGGAATTTTCTTTGCAGGAGGTGTGGTTTTCTTTTGAGTTTGGGTAGGATTTTTGGCTGATGGAGTGTCTAACAGAGCTCTCTCTTTCTCTAAGGTAGTGGGTGAGGTAAAAATAGTTTTTATTCTCACTGTCTGAAGTAATCCTCTCAAAACCCAATCCCAGAGCTAACCCTACCCTATCAGCACACATCTTGGTCTTGGCTAAGAGTAAATCCATCCTACCCTTTCCCTCAGTGCATTTTTTAACCACAGAAAGAAGGTATTCATTTTCAGTCATGAGGTTCTCAGCTCGCTCTCTAACAGTGCCTAGCTAGTCCTTAAGGGTTATGCATTGGTCACACACAGGGTGCACATCCTTAGAACTACCGGTCCTCTCCAATCTAGCCTCTAAATCCTGAACATGCTTATCACGTAAATCAATGCTCTCACGTAATAAGGGGTAGTTCATGCATTCAATTATATCATGAGGGCTAGAATCCACCATCAAAAATTGCTTATGTGCAGTCTCAAGCTCAGAAAGAGTTTGAGCATGCACAGAGCGCAACTGAGCAAGCTCACCCATAACAACAGTGCAAGATTCACATTCAGCATCATTAACTCTAGACTTAAGCATGGCATAATCAGTAGAAACAGATTCTAGCCTAAGTCTCAGGTCTTTTCTATCTCTAGCGGCTTGCACAAGTAATCTATCCTGACCAAGAACTACTTCATTTAGTTCATCTAATTTAATTGAAAGCTGGTCATAGGATAGTGGTACCTCAGATGAGTCAAACTCATCGCCGCTGTGATCGCTGTCGGCCATGAAGCACAGGCTGGTGAAATCTCATCCCTTCTTGTCCTTCTTCTCCTCCTTTCTTGGAGACTCTTGCTCCTCAGAGCTCGACTCCTCAGTCGAGGAAGTGTCGATGTCGCTGAGAGCAGCAACAAAAGCTCTGGAAGCGGCTTTGGCTACCCTCTTAGCCACCTTGTCGCGCTTACCCTTCACAAAGGGTTTCCTCTCCTTTTTGTGGTATCTGGGGCGCTCACTCTCATCTCGCTTCTTGAGTTTTGGGAAATTGGCCTTGATGTGAGAAGTGTCACCACACTCAAAACAACCACTAAAATCACCTCTCCTCTGATCCCGTCTCTCATGATGAAAACGGGTGAACCTTCTGGCAATGAGAGCAAGCTCATCATCATCTAGAGTATCCACCTGCTCCTTAGTGACGGAGACCAGGGAGGATAGAGCAAAACCATCTGCAAGAACACAAGTACCAGATGTGGTTGGTTCTGTAGTGGTGCCACGGCTAGTGCTAGAAACTAGTGCCAATGGTTGTGGCAAGGAGTTCCTATGCACTGCAAGAGATGCCTTGGCAATATCTGTGGACTTCAGCTTGCTGAAGAGCTCATCACAAGTCAATGTGTCATAACCTGCGGACTCCTCAATGCTGGATATCTTCACTTCCCATATGCTACGATCAAGAGCATAGAGAAGCTTGATAGCCCTATCATGATCATTGTAAGCAAGCGTCCTATTGGACCGCATGTTACTCACTATCGCATCAAAGCGAGAAAACATGGCATCTATAGACTCGCCAGGTGCCTGCACAAACAGCTGATACTGTTGATTGTATGTGCTTTGGCGCCTGGCCTTAATCTGTGTAGAGCCCTCGTGAAAAGTAGTGAGTGTAGTCCAAATCTCTCTAGATGTCCTAAGGTGTTGCACCCTATCAAACTCACTTCTACTCAAACCAATGAACAGTATATTTCTTGCCTTGGAGTTGGCATTATACTAATCCTTCTTTGTTTGAGAGGTGCGAGTTTCAGGGATGGAGTATTGTGAGTCCACAATCTCCCAAATTGCATTTCCTTGGCTTAGCAAGTAAGCCTCCATGCGCACCTTCCAGTATGCAAAGTTCGTCCCATCGAATAGAGGTATTTTACTAAATCTGTCCATGTCGCCAATAGATCACAAAACCAGTTAAGGTCAACTGGTGATCTTAACTCACTCTGATACCAATTGTTGGACCGAAAACGGCGACCAGAGGAGGGTGAATGAGAGCTTTTAAAATTTCAGACTTAAAATAGCCTTCTATTTTACTTTTGTCTTCTGCGGAACAGGCTTCGAACACACCCATCGAAGTTATGGTTCGGAGGTATTTCACAGCTCTGAAATCAGGCTTCGAAAGGAGCAAAAGTTCGAAGCCAAGAAGACTTCGCTCCACCCACAACCCCAAAAATTCAGCTCTATTAAGTCAGTGTAGGCTCCGCACACAGGGTGCCTTCGAGCAGGCTTCGCACTTCACCCTTTGCAAGAGTGGACTTCCCTCTGAGAACTTCGATCAGCTCTGCTAAGTCAGTGCAGGCTCAGCACACTAAGTGCCTTCGAGCAGGCTTCGCACTTCACCCTTCACAAGAGCGGACTTCGACCAAAGACTCAGTGATAGCAACTGGTGCTAGGCTTCATACTTCGAAGGTCTAAACGCACATTGAACAGACTTTGCCTAGAACTTTGACAAATGAAGAAAACGGGCTTCGATCTAAGCCAAGAACAGTGCTTCGCTAGTAATCAGAGAGGTCTTGCCTCCAGTTTACACAGAGCGAACTAACACTGAAAAGCACACACTTCACTCGAACAGGCTTCTCACACACTTCTCCAGAAAAGATTCAGTGCACAAGCTCAACTCAAAAGAAGTGAGACACGGAGAGATCAAAGCATGCAGTGAAGTATGCATACAAGTTCAAGCAGTAAAAGAACAACAGAATCAAAGTTTCATTGCTTGAATAGGGAACACAAAATGAACTCACAGACCGAATACAACGTGTGTGGCGGCTAGCACAGGAGCTAAAAAATGACTGCTCAAAGTGTTGATGTGACCAAGCTAGTTTCCACTATTTATAGGCAATATTTAGCCCTATGAATAGACTACTTTACCCCTAGGGTTTACACTGTTTTTGTCTCATCAGAACAGGGGGGTACAACTGGTAGTCTACTTTATTTGGAGGCTTCTTTTGTCAGCTTCGCAGAAGAGACAACACCAGCTTTTGCAGAGCAGACGCGGTCAGCCTTTGTAGTTTTGGAGCCTTCTGAAGCCCCCTTCACACGCGAGGGGTGCGTTAGCTTCGGTGAGAAGCCTCGAGCCTGACGGCCTTCGCTTCACCGAAGTCAGCCTTCGATACAGACACGGTTTGAGCCGAAACCGTAAAAGCCCTTGGGCCTTCGCACCAACACATCCGGAGTGGACCACCACGGCTTCGCAGCTTCTCCCAGCTCAACCTCCATCAGCCCGTGTACCGAAGCCATGCATGGCCGAAGTACCTCAAGTCAGCCTCACTCCAAAGCCCCAACTTCGGAGTACCCTCCTTCATCCAAGGCCTTCGCATGAAGCATTCCATGAGAACTTCATCGCAGTGTCTCTCCCCGAGCACACTCCTCGACGAACCTCACCCGGATCATGCCTTCGATGCACCTCGACTTCTGAGACCTTCGTCGGGTATACCTTCGAGTGCCTCCCTCTGGAGCACACTTCGAACGCCTTGCCTCATCGCTGAGGACTTTGTACACCATACTCCGAAGCCACTCCATTCGGAGTACCCTTCGAAGTGCCTCGCCTCCGAGGACTTCGTCTCGGAGTACCTTCACCCAGAGCCAGGCTCCGCACTTACTGCCTTCTCCTGGTGCACCTCGACCCGAGGTCTGACCTCGACCCCTACGCAGCCTTCGCGACCGAGCTCCCCGCTCGCCTGGCATCAAGCCTCCTGCTTGACCCATGTTCACTTGATGTGAACCGTCTGTCTCCTCTGAAGTCACCTGCGCACCACAGACAAACAGACAAGTGTATCCAGTACCCCGAAGACCTCTCTGGGTAAACAACCTTGGGCACACACTCCAGTGTACCGCCCAAAGTACCGAACCCTTTAGTACAGCCAAGTCATTGTGTACTGTCAGACCCCTCCGACATGCACACTCCGCTGCAACAGCTGCAGCAAAACAGACCCACCGAACCCTTCGGTGAAATAACCTCCGAACACCTTCGGACAACCAACCTCCGAATCAGAGGATAAAATCTGTCAATCACTCATCATAGACTTCGAAACCAACCCTTGGTTTCTCACAGGTGTTGGAAGATATGCTTAGAGCATGCGCTCTAGACTTTTGCGGAATGTGGGATAGGAACTTGCCTTATGCGGAGTTCTCCTACAACAACAACTACCAAGTCAGCCTACAGATGTCCCCGTTTAAGGCACTTTTTGGGTGCAGGTGCAGAACGCCGCTGCTCTAGGATCAGACCGGAGAGTCACAACTATTCGGGACAGACATATTGCAGGAAGCAGAAGAGAAGGTTAAGGTCATCAAGGACAGATTGAAGATAGCCCGGTCCCGATAGAAGAGCTATGTCGATAGCCGACGAAGAGATCTGACCTTTTAGGAGGGCGACTATGTCTACCTCCGAGTCACTCCCCTCCGTGGCACCCAATGGTTCAACATGAGAGGGAAGTTAGCCCCCTGTTATGTCAGACCCTTTCAGATCCTCCGACGGCAAGGAGAGGTGGCATATCAGTTCGAGCTACCACCATCTTTGGCAGGAGTCCATGATGTGTTCCACGTCTCTATGTTGAAGAAATGTCTCTGTGTACCCACCGAGGAAGCTGACCTCCAACAACTCAATGTCCAAGAAGACTTGACCTATATCGAGAAACCTGTCTGGATTCTAGAGGTCAAGGAAAGGGTAACTAGAAGTCGTGTGGTCCACTTCTGCAAGGTCCAGTGGGACAACCACCTCGTTGAAGAAGCCACATGGGAAAAAGAGGACGAGTTAAAGACTCAATACCCCAAGCTATTCGAGAAACTTTTCGAATCTCGAGGACGAGATTCTTTGTAAGGGGGATAGGTTTGTAACACCCCAAATTTTCAAAGAAATAAAAATACCTTTTATTATATTTTTCTGAAAAAGATTATTTTTTAAATTCCTTTAATGCTATTTATGCCTAAATGAACTTAAGAAAATTTGTAAAAATACCATTAAAATTTTCTATAATTTTAAAAATGCCACTGTCAGTGACTGTGGTAGGTCCCATCTGTCAATGACACGCCAATGGCATATTTCAAAACCGTGAAAATTGTAATGGCATGGAAAATTTTGGCCCATGAACTTAAACCTAGAGGAGATGTCCAAACCAGAGGCTAAGAAAATTTGTATATGATCCCAAGCCCAAGATATATTTTTGAGAATTTTTACAAATTTTTATCACTCGTGGAAATAACCCAAAAATTTTAAATCAATTTCAACAATTAAATTTATTCAGAAATGAATTTGAACAGTAACGGGCCCCTTTCCCCCTTTCCCCCTCGACTAACCGGCCCAGCCCACTCCTTCCCCGCACCCCTCACTGACAGATGGGCCCTGCTTGTCAGCGACCCCCTCTTCCTCCGCGCGCACGCCCGACACCTCGACCCCACTTGTTGGCGCCAACTCTCCCTCTCAGCCGAGCCCGACCCCATCGGTCAGTCCCACCCGTTGCCGCATCCGTGCCCCCGCTCCCCACTAACAATGGCCCCCACCTGTCGGACCAATCATCCACCTCGCGCTCCCCCTCCCAAATCCCGTCGGCCGATGACCCCGCTCCACGATCCGCTCCCGCCGGCCCCCTCCCATTAAATTGGAGGCACTTAAATGTCCCCCGAGGCCCGCCGGCCATTTCCCCCCATTGAGTGACGCATTTAAGCCCCGGGATCGTAGCGCACGTGCATGGCGAGACCTCGCCGGTGAGAGTGAATGCCCTCCCTCGACTATCCATGTTTTCCATCGGCCATTTGCACCACCGGCACCCCTATTTAAGCCCCCGGAAACCCCCGCGTTCACCCCTTGCTAACACTTGGAACGAACTCGAACGAAACATCCGCGACACCCTTTTTAACGCCACACCACTGCCCGCGCTCCATCCACTGCTCGCTGTCGCCAAAGTCCTCCTCCACCCTCGGCGACCGCACCTGTGTGATCATCGACGCGACCCTGACCTCGTCCACCCCTATGTCACCGCTGAAGACCGCCGGAACTGCATCGCCGACGAGGACCCGAACTCCTTCGCCACCCCCGCTCATCGCCGACCACAACCCGACGACCCCTAGCCTCGCCAATGGTACCATCTTGACCACTATGCTTTACTGGTTCCATTTTAGCCCTTAGATCTAGCCGTCGTCGCTCGGCGTGGCCGCTAGGCCCTCGCCGTCGCCGAAGAAGATGACCGACACCGGTAGAGTACCCATGCCGTGTCGGATTCAATCACGACTGTGCAATCGCGATCGGACGGTGTAGATTATATCGCATGTTCGGTTTAATCTAGCCCATCGGATCTCAGCGAAAGGGTACGTTTTAATCTGGATCATCCGTTAGTATTTAAAACCCGCATTTAATCTGAGCCATCCATCGCGTACCATTTCAATGTTTTAATCTTGGCCGTCCACGTCAACATAACACTCCCGCCTCGCCTGCAGCTGCCCGATCATGATCCAACGGTGATCCACGATCCGGCGCACGCGCATAGTGCGTGGGTTCATGGTGGATCCGGTTCACCATGGACCGACAACTGTTTTTAGATTTAAATAAAATTCCATAAATGGTTTTAAACTTCAAAAATTCATATCTTACTCATTTTAACTCCATATTTAACCATTTCAATTCCAAAAAATTTATAATTTTATCCTCTACATGTTTATGCAATAAAAATAGTAGGTTTACTTTGAGTATTTTATTTTTATTTAATAGAGTGTTTAAAGACACTTTAAGATATATTCTTCATTCTTTTAGAAAAATCCCTAACTCCATAAAATTGCCTTAAAATTCAAATAATAATTTCAGGGTAGTTCATGACTTCACTTCATGTATTTTATCCCAATAAAAACCTTTTTGTGGTTATGTGGTTTTAGAATGTTTATTTGATGTAATGTTTATTATATGTAACGAGAAGATTACGACGCCACCGAGGAGCCGGAATACTTCCCGGAAGTTCCTCCCTCACCCTTTGCTGATCAAGGCAAGTCACCAAACCAATCTTTTGAGCATATTGAACCCAGTTTTGTTAAACTATCGCTAAAACACATAGGTTATACATGCATTAGTAAAATGAAAGCCCTACATTATATTTATTTAGATCCCCGACCTTGAAGTGCAAACCCAAGCCATGCTATCTAGCCTAAACTCCTTGTCACCATATTATCAGTACTATTAGCTAGTGTCCGATGTATTGACACAATTGCTATAGGTTAAACATGAGTCATAGC
This sequence comes from Zizania palustris, assembly GCA_019279435.1. NCBI lineage: Eukaryota > Viridiplantae > Streptophyta > Magnoliopsida > Poales > Poaceae > Zizania > Zizania palustris. Next base: position 19,084,183 of record JAAALK010000284.1, read on the forward strand.
AGTTTGGATTCTACTATATGATCCCCGTTATTCTTATCTCTGGAATTTAGTTGGTGATAGTGTTTTGGGTTAAGTGTGTATGCATGTGGGTTCCGGGTGCAAGCTAGGGCATTGGTCGATAGCACCCGGGGAACTACAAGGATCGGTCTGCGGGATCCATTGCAATACATTTCCGTACTAACCACAAGTCTAGTGGGTAAGTCCTAACTAAGGTATGGAGTGTTCCAATCCGAGGCACCACTTGGAGATGGTTCAAGCAGTACCTGCAGGTGGCCTTGTAGGACCGAACGTAGCGACCAGAGGGGGGTGAATGGGCGCCTTAAAAATTCTTTCGAATATATGGCCTTCTCCCAACACCCAACGCACCTCAAAAAGACTAAGCAACGATAAACGAACAGATGGCCTAAGTCTAAGGTATCTAGCCTAGAATCAACTGATATAAAACAGAGAACTACCAAAGCAGTGCAACTAGGTAGATGGACAAAGTATGTTAGGCCAAAACTTCTCAATGAAATGATCTAAGTATACATGAAGTGAGATGAGAAGTTATTGTTCAGATTTGTCTTCTGTTCGGAACTCGGCGAAGCCTGCTTCGCCTGTCGAGGTATGCTTCGGAGATGTTCGTCGAAGCCTGCTTCAGAGATGGTTGTAGAGGCCTGCTTCGGAGGTCAGCCGCGAAGTCAGCCGAAGGCTGTTGTGAGAGTGTCGAAGGTAGGATGTCTATCCTAGTTCGATTAACAAAGCGCGAAGTACGTTAAAGTGCGAAGTATGTCAAAGTCGGAGCCTGCTTCGAAGTATGTACTTCGAAGGCAAGGCTTCAAACACAGCTTCGAACCAAGTGCTTCGAAGCTAAACCTTCGAACAGTAAACTTCAAACGCAACACACAGACGGACGACCTTCGAACAAGGAAACGAAGCCTGTCACACAACAGAAAGACCAATTTCGAAGCCTATACTCTACCTTCGAAAGGAGCAAGCTTCGAAAAGAGAAGCGAAGGCTGACACGTGACAGAGAAATTAAAACGAAGTCCATTAGAGAGATTAGCTTCGAAGCTAACTCCGAAGCCTAATCAAAATATCGACTTCGAACAGCTTGCAACTGAGAACACCTTCGCAATGACTATCGAAGCATGTGAAGCTGTTAGAGTGCAAAGTGTTCTGCGAAGCTAGAGACACGGCACAAAAATGAAGCCGAAGTTCAAGCGAAGCCTTCAAGGATGTTAGATCGAAGCCTGCCTCACGGAGCTGAGGGGCTTCGACCAGAGAAAGGGCTTCGGTAGAAAAATAGCCAGAAAAGGTACTCAGCCTAGTCTACTTCGATCAAAAAGGCTACGCAGAAAAAGCAAAAGCTGGCACTAGTGTACTGTTTCTACAGTGAATGAGTACTACTTGCAACAGCAAGAACTAGTACATCAAGCACGAAGAACACAGCCAACAGAGGATCAAACAGTGAACAAAAATGCACTCGGTACTCAAAGATTCTGATTCATAAACACTGACCGCACGCCTCGCACTCAACAGGGAACAAAAAACTCACTGCATTAATGAAGAACAAAATGAACGCATGCAGTAAACCAGTCTCTGGCGGCGCACAGAACCAGGAAGGGAAGAGAAGAAGAGCACAGGAACAAAAGTGACCCAAGGAATGATGAAAAAAGTGATGTCTAGAAGGGTAGTCCAAACCCTAGGGATTGGGGCCCTATTTATAGGCTGCCCAACACTAGGAATATTCTACCAGCCCCTTAGGGTTTTTACAGACGCAAGAAAGGAAAAGACTCTACTGCCCTTAGGTATTTTTACAGACACGACTGACTGACTGTGGGCCTAGAGATACAGATGACTTATCCGGAAGCTAAGTTTTCATAGCGACGACAGCTTCTCTTCTGGACAGTCGGATACAAGATCGACGGTTGTCAGTTTTGCGCCGAAACTGACAAAGCCTCCACTGGCTTTGCCCTAGGTACCCGGATTGGGCCGGCCCGACTCCGCAGCTCTCTCAGCCCGGCAATCGCTCACCGCCCGTGTACCTGAGTCAGTCCTGGTCAACAGCCCAGTGGGTCTTCTACTGCTTCTGGCCCATGTACCCGGATTGGGCCAGCCAGACTTTGCAGCCTCCTCTGCCTGACAGTCGCTCGCTGCCCGTGTACCTGAGTCACACGTGGCCCATGAAACAGTAGATCTTCTTCTGTCCTCTTTGACTATCGTTGATAATGACTCATCACTTCTAGAGCCATGAGGCCCAAGCTATTCAGCATGGCTCCTCAATCTCCCCCTTGATGAGTGCATTGTCAACACTTCTCTTCTTCAGCTCTTCAGCACCTGCGAACAAATGTGGAAACACGAAAACAAAACACAAGAAAACAAAGAAGAAGAAAAATAAGGTAAAAAGTTTAACCCTAATGACCAAAAGCTGAACAAAAGCAAGAAGCGGTCATTATGGTTAACCAAAACGTAAAAGCTCAAAATGAGTGCGATTTCAGAACAACAAGGATATCAACAGAGTAAGAACTCCCCCTTAAACTAAGATCCCAAATTTCTCCCCCTTGTTGACAAGTGAACTCATCAAGCACTCAATAGAGACACAGACTCCCCCTGAAATGCAACTCCCCCTCAAAATATGCAGTGAATTCAACTGGAGTGCATAAGGAGTGCAAAAAGCATGCTTCTCAGATATGATTGACTACAATTACAACATCTAATAGATACAGCCAAAGACATACTGTAACGATACATGGCATGATCAGTGCAACAGATGATATCTAAAGAAAGTCATTTGCACGCATTTTTCAGTTTTTGCAAACAAAAACATCACCACATGTTCCAATAAACAAGCAAGGTAAAGCATGAGATGCAAAAACTAACTGATATCTACCAAGATAAGCATTGTCCAAAACAAAGTGCTTCAGCAAACTTGTTATTATTTCAATTTTCAAGCTTTTTCTTTTCCCTTTTTCATTGTTGCCAGGGATTATTTGCATGTCAAACCTTATGCTGACCGACCAAGTCAAGCCTAGGCCAGAACTGGACCATCAGAAGCTTAAGACATTGGTCTTGGCATACACTACAGTGTCCTAGTTCATACCAAAGTGCTATGGTACGCAGTCTAGAACAATGCAATGCGACAAGACAAACCCACCTGGATCTTTTCAATTTTAAGCATAAAAAGGCATGGAATTTTCATTTTTCTGGTTTTTCATTATTTTATAGCACATTTCCATGATTAAAGCATACAGATGTCCAAGTTGTATGTTTGCATCCAAGTCAGGAACTAGCAACGAGGCATGTAATAGATAGCAAGAACATTCAGCCTACGCATGCTAGTTATCAGAAGCAATGGTGATCATTTTTCAATTTTAAAGCATAAAAAGCCATGCATATGACAGATATCAGACTTATCTAGCAAACTGAGACAAGACATGATCATTTACAAGTAATCAAAAGCATGTACCAACTAGAATAAGTAAAGCAGTTCAATCATATAACAGAAGCAAGCTCAAAAGTGTGATATGTGAATATGCAAGATATGAACACACACACAAAAAAAAGACTCAAGAAAAGAGTAAAGAAGAAAGAAAACTGACACAAAATATCCTAAAAAGGATACACAACACCCAAATCCCCTCGTAAACGCTCGAATGTAGACTGGTCTAGGGGTTTGGTGAAAATATCAGCCAACTGATGATGAGTATCAACATGAACAAGGTCAATGACACCTTTCTCATATTGATCCCGCAAGAAGTGAAAGCGCACATCAATGTGTTTGGTTTTTGAATGGAGACATGGGTTTTTCCCTACACTAATTGCATTGGTGTTGTCGCAAAACAAAGGAACTCTGGTAGGAAAGAACAACCCAAAATCTCGTAGAGTGGAAATCATCCAAACCAACTGTGAGCAGCAGCTAGCAGCAGCTACGTACTCAGCCTCTGTGGTCGAAAGAGCAACTCCAGATTGCTTTCGAGAAGACCAAGAGACAAGAGAAGAACCAAGAAACTGGCAAGTACCGGAAGTCGACTTGCGATCCAACCGGCACCCACCAAAGTCGGCATCCGAAAATACAGATAAATCGAGAGAAGATGATGCTGAATAGAAAAGACCAAGATCAGGCGCATAAGTGAGACACCTGAAGATGCGCTTGACAGCCTGCCGATGAGACGCGCGTGGTGAAGACTGAAAACGCGCGCAAAGTCCCACGACGAACTGTATGTCCGGTCTTGTTGCCGTCAAGTACAACAGCGAACCGATCATCCCTCGAAACTCCCTTTCATTGACCTTGACGCCGCTCTCGTCCTTGTCCAGACCCCCAGATGTGCCCATCGGGGTCATCTGCGGCTTCAACTCACCACCAAAGTCAAATTTCTTAAGCATGTCGCGAGTGTACTTACCTTGATGGATGAAGGTGTCGTCCTTGGTCTGCTTGATCTGGAGCCCTAAGAAGTACTTGAGCTCACCCATGAGGCTCATCTCAAACTCGTTGTGCATCTGCTCAGAAAACTTGGAAACAAGAGAATTAGTAGTACCGCCAAAGATAATATCGTCCACGTAAATCTGAGCAACTAAAAAATCTGAAGCATCTCTGAGCAAGAAAAGAGTTTTGTCCACAGAACCCATCACAAAGCCCTTCCCCAACAAAAATTGCTTTAACCGGTCATACCAAGCCCTAGGGGCTTACTTCAACCCGTATAAAGCTTTGTGCAAAAGGGGGTGCGACGTTAGCCGGGATGCGGCCCGGCGCGCCGGCGAAACCTAGAGCTGGTGACTATCGCTTGGAGCATTTCAGGCTGAGGTTTTGGCACGAGTTCTCGTGGTATGGGTCATCTCGTTACACTTTGGTGTTTGGGATGAGTGTGTGCCTTGTGGGTGCAGTGGTACACCTCTGATCAGAGTTTTAAATCTTTTCGAAAAGCCGAGCCCACGGTCAAGGGCGGGTTGCGTGACTACTCGCAGTTAGTTTATTTTAATGAATGTGCATGATGACTTGGCATATAAGCATTGTTGAGCGAGGAGAGAAAACGCACTCCTCGAGTTAGATGGTATTATATTGTTCATGTTTAATATTCTGCATGATTAAACTTGACTACACTAAATGCTATAACTGAAAAATGTATTTTTCCGCACTTTTAGCCATTATCATTCCTTTGTTATTATCCTACATTATTATTGTATTCTCAGTGGCTTGTTGAGTACTTTTTGTACTCATACCCGTTGGACAAACACTTCAGAGGCTGCCTACTATGAGAAAGATGGTCTGGAGTAGCGACCCAGTCGAGAAGAAGATCTTGAAAAAGACATTCGTCATGTCATATTGTTTTTATAGTTTCTTTTAATTTTACATTTATGTAATAATGTGGTCTGTGAACCACGAATGTTTGCTCGTATGTACGTTGTCGCATGATGAACCTCTTGTTATTATTGTTTTTCTATGGAAATTCAATAATGTTCCGATTTGGTAAATCGGGGCGTCACAATTATGATACAGTAGAATGTGATGTTATTCCTATGACGATTTGTCATTTGCTACTAGGTCGACCATGGAAATTTGATCGTGGCATTCAACATGATGGTCGCACTAATTAGTATTCATTTCAATGGAACAACAAAGAATTTGTCCTTCGACCAATGTCTCATAATAAATTTATGCTGATACAATGCAAAAGAATGAGGTAAATGTTGGAAGTAAGGAGTAAGAGAAAAATAAAACTGAGAAATCCGGTTCTGGAAATGAGAGTTACAAATCAAATGAGAATGGGAATAAAAGGGTGAAAAATAAAAGTTAGTTATCCTAGCCACTAAATCAGAACTAAGAGAAGTAAATAAAAACTCAAATTGTGTGCACTTTGTGCTAGTATACAAAGATGTATTGATTTTTACTGATGATATCTCTTCTCTTCCAAGTGCTATCACAAATGTTTTGCAAGAGTTTGATAATGTTTTTCCGAAGAAGAAATACCGGTCGGTCTTCCCCCACTTCGAGGTATTGGATGTCAAATCGACCTTATACCAGGAGCTTATCTTCTAAACCGACCTTCGTATCGAGCCAATCCAGAGGACACGAAAGAAATACAGCGATAAGTACAAGCACTTCTTGAAAAATGGTATGTTCATGAAAGCCTTAGTCTTTGCGCAGTTCCTGTAATTCTAGTTCCTAAGAAAGATAGTACATAGCGCATGTGTGTAGATTGTAGAGTAATTAACAACATCAAAATTAGATATCAACATCCTATTCCTAAGTTACACGATATGCTTGATGAATTGAGTGGTGCTGGTATTTTCTCAAAAATTGATTTGAGCAGTGGGTATCATCAAATTAGAATGAAAGAGCACGATGAGTGGAAAATTGCATTCAAAACAAAATTTAGTTTGTATGAGTGGTTAGTGATGCATGTCAGTTTAACTAATGCACCTAGTACATTCATGAGACTAATGAATCATGTTTTGAGAGCCTTTATTGGAAATTTTGTGGTGGTTTATTTTTATGACATTTTGATACATAGTCGTGGAAAAGAAGAGCATGTTGACCATATTGTACAAGTGCTACAAGTACTTCGATCTAAAATTTTGTATGCTAACAAGGAGAATTGCACATTTTCCACAAACAAGGTTGTCTTTTGGGGCTTTGTTGTTTCTGCATAGGGAGTAGAAGTGGATGAATCTAAAGTTGAAGCAATCAAGAATTAGCCAACACCTGCCAATGTTAATCAAGTGAGAAGCTTTCATGGTCTTGCTAGGTTCTATCGACATTTTTGAAGAATTTCAGCACCATCGATGCGCCTTTAAATGAGCTCACCAAGGAAGGTGTTGAATTTGTTTGGGGTAAGTCAAAAACATTTCAAGAACTTAAGAAATGCCTAACTGAAGCACATTTGCTTGTTTTACCTGATTTTGACAAACCATTTGAAATTGAATGTGATGCTAGTGGTTTGGGTGTTGGTGGCATTTTGATACAAGAAGGAAAACCAGTAGCATACTTTAGAAAGAAACTTGGTGGTGCTCAATTAAATTATCTTGTTTATGATAAAGAGTTGTATGCTTTGGTCCGTGTTCTAGACACTTGGCAACATTATCTATTGCCCAAAGAATTTATCATTCATTCTGATCATGAAGCACTAAAATTTGAGAGGGTAAGCTAAACTGAACCGTAGACATGCTAAATGGGTTGAATTTATTGAATCTTTCACATACATTGTAAAATACAATAATGACAAAGAAATTGTCGTTGCTGATGCATTGTCTCACAGGATTGTTCTTTTATCTCAACATGATATATTGATGAACCATACTATAAATGTAAAGATAAGAAAGGCTAGAAAAAATTCATGTTTATGACGGGTTCTTGTTCCATGCTAACAAGCTATGTGTTCCAGATTTGTCCCTACGTTTGTTGTTGTTGCAGGAATCACATGGCAGAGGTTTAATGGGACATTTTGGGAGATAAAAAATTTTGGTCATGTTGTCCAATAATTTTTATTGGCCAAAGATGCAACGAGATGTTGAATGATTTGTGCAGCAACGTGCCACATGCCATAAGGCTAAGTCCAAACTTAACCCATATGGCTTGTATACTCCACTTTCTGTTCCTAGTGCACCTTGTGAAGATATTAGCATGGACTTTATTTTGGGATTGCCTAGGAGAAAAGGGGGATAAATTCCATATTTTTAACTGTGGATAGGTTTTCTAAAATAGCACACTTTATTCCTTGTCACAAGATCGATGATGCTTCACATATTGCTGATTTATTTTTCAGGGAAATTGTGATAATATATGGGATGCCTAGGACCATTGTTTCAGATCGTGATGTGAAGTTTATGAGTTACTTTTGTAAGACATTGTGGGACAAGCTTGGAACAAAATTGTTGTTTTCAACAACTTTTCACCCACAAACTAATGGTCAAACAACGGTGTTAAACCGTACACTTTCCATGTTACTACGAACATTGATCAAGAAGAACTTGAAGGAATGGGGGGACTACCTTCCACATGTTGAATTTGCATACAATAGAGTTGTTCACTCAACAACACAATTGTGGGTGTTTGAAGTGGTGTATGATTTTAAGCCAATCACACCGCTAGATTTGTTGCCACTTCCTTTTCAAGAGAGAGCAAACATGGATGCAACAAAGTGCGCTGTGTTTGTGAAAGCTATGCATCCAAAGAGCAAGGAATCTATAGAGAAGAAGTCATGGTATTTCCGTCAAAAGGAAAACAAAGGAAGAAAGAATATGCTTTTCAAATTGGGTGATCTGATTTGGGTGCATCTACACAAAGAGCGTTTTCCAAAGAAGCGCAAGTCTAAACTTATGCCACGTGTTGATGGTACATTCAAAGTGTTAGAGAAGATAAATGACAATGCATACAAGATTGAGCTTCCTGGAGATAACTACAATGTGAGTACTACTTTCAATATTGTTGATTTGTCACCGTTCTTTGGACTAGAACAAACAGAGTCGAGGACGACTCCTTTTCAAGAAGGGGGGATGATACAGACATCCTAGCATCAACATCATTTCCTTCCCCTAATGATCAAGATATTCCAAATCATTTTGAAGGAGCAATAACTTGCGCTCGTGCAAAGCAAATAAATCAACAGGTGAAATCGCTCCTAAATAAGAATAACATTACACATGAAAATTAGTTTCTATCTAATGCCCATAATTTAATTGTTCTCATGTATGGCAACATTGAAGAGTGGATGTTGACACCGAGATTTGGTAAATACCAGGCCCACCAAAGATGTCACATGGTCAACATAAGTTAAAGAAGTCTGATCAAATATGGTCAAAGAAGTTTGTCCATGTGGTTACAATTTGACCAGACATGAAGGAGCCAATGAAGGAGGGAAGATGAGGATGATCCAGAATCAGTTACAATGTAGATTACTTGGACGACAAGTCTTCGGACTAGAAATATGTATCTAATTAGCTAGGAAAACAACAACACAACCCTACAAACAACTACTCTTCGGTGCATCACCACTCTTGGCTTCCCAAGGTTAATCCCGGCAGGATTCGGCACTCGGAGTTGGGTTGCATCATTCGATCTCCGGCGAAGAGGTGAGTCCCGCCACCCCGATGGCCATATCAGCTAGGTCCTCTACCGGGTCCTCAAGGTGACGCATCCTCACCTCCAAAGAAATCCGAGCCACGGCCGGTGCATGAGCGCTCATAACCTCCTCATTGGCCTCAAGATAGGGACCAATTTCAAAGGGGAACTTCTGTACGAAGGACTGAAAAAAAGGGAAAGAAGTCAAGAAAAAGAGGGTTATGATGTCATGGCAAATACAAGAATACTCACGTCGGCAGGCTTGGCAGGAACGACCGATCGTCGAGCACCATCGGCAGAAGAAGCGGTAGTGTTGTCTTCTATTTTAGCCACCGGAGTGACGTGCGAGTCCTTCCCTTCAAGGCTGACCTAAGGGGCAGACAGACTAGCAGCACCAAGCATCGGCTACAGCCAAGGCCGATGTTGGTTATATGAAAAACAATGAAGGGTGAGAAAATGAGTGATAAAGATACCTGGCAGGTTACCATGGATGGCTCGGTGTGGCAGTGTGGGCTGCTATTCAAAATATGTTTAAGGTAGAGGAGAAGTAGATTGGGCCTATGATGCGGAAACTATCCGTTTTTTATACAGAATTTTCCCGTGAAATATCTATTTCCAACTAAAATTGTCGTGCCGTTTCTGGTTCTGTTTTCGAAAAAATATGTATTCATTTTTGGTCCACAAAATTCCATTTTTGGTCCACAAAATTCCATTTTCGTTTTCATATAAGCTTCTTCGTATCCATTTTTTTCGGAACAGACGGAAACTTTCCACTCCATTTTCATCCCTAAGTTAAATAAATGCTACACTTTCTTAGAATGAAAAATTGTGATATAGGCCAAAGATACATGCATTACAAGACCACACCTGAAACGCGGTAGCGCCAATGGGTTAATTACCTCCGTGCCACCATTATTTCTCGTAACACCAGAAATACCACTAAAATTTTGCTATTTGCTCCTGTCATTGTTTTTTGTTATTCAATGCCCACGTGCCATTTTATACCTGAGCTGACAATATGGACCCACCTGCAAGTACTTGATTTTTTGTATTGACATGTTTTCCCCTGTGATACTTGCTTCTTATTCCTCCATGGCGACCATGCCCTTCTTCATATGGTCACACGGGCCTCCTCCTCTAGTCCTCCTCAACTGTGGCTACCATGACTTGACGAGAAGGAAGAGCTTGTCATCGGCCACTGTGATTCACGCCTCGGCGGGGATCTCATCATCGACCAACGTGATGCATGCCTCGGCGGGGAGGTCGACGTCCTATGTGCTATGTCATGCAAGCTGTCGTGCCCCAAGCTGGTGGCGGCTGCCGTCATGGTGAAGCCATCGATGGCATCAGGCGGTCGTGGCGGAGAGGATGAAGATGCAGCACATGGAGAAATCCGAGAACGTGATGCATGGGGATCTGGCTATCAGCTTCTTCTGTTGTTGCATTAGTCGAGCACTAGGACTTGTGTGATTTACGTATTTATGCCCTATGTAAGATTATAAAGTTTGTAAATTTTGTTCAGACAATTTTTGTTCCCCTGCTGATTTTTTGTTCAGACAATTTCATTCGCTGAGTTTAGGAATCTAGACATATTCGGATATTCCTGCTTCGATTATCTTCATGTGCTTCCCTCTACAGTCTAGTATGCTTATCTTGCTCGGATCACGTAAACGCTTTAAGATTCATCGTCTCAAAATCATTTCTAAGAGATAAAGGACGAAAAGATTCAATACTTAGAAGACAAATAACTATGATGTAAATAATCTTCACAAGTCAAAACCCCTCTAAGAATCATTACAGAAAGGCAAAAGGGTACAAAATTACACAAAATAAAATCTTTTTGTGGTCAAACAGACAAGTTGATCTCGTGTTCTTCCCACAAAATCATTGAGGTGTCATACACAAACAAACAAACAAGACTCAGATCCATGATTTCACAATATTTCTTTATCCATAGATGATGATTCAGATATGTAATCACTACAACAAAATGTTAAAATTCTGTTGGCTATTTTAACTTCCATCGGCATTTTGGAAAGCCGACGGGCATCATTTAACTTCCATTCGGCTTGAAGTAGCCGACGGGCCTGGCCGAAGCCCACGCTACCGAAACTTCGGCCCGAGGAGCAGGCCTCGACGGGCCTGGTCGAAGCCCACCTCGGCAGAGATAGAGTTGTATGCGTTTCCAGCTCAATCTCTATCTCTATCTGGTCGGATCAATAGAAGATTAGATTAGGAGTTAACCCCCTATAAATAGAGAGGCATGGCCGGCGTGAGAAGCCCCCACCCAACTCAAACCAAACCAAAGCCCGTGCTTTGATTGCATTTACTTTACCTTTATTTTCATGTACATCTTCGTGGGTTTGCCTGGAAGCCCTCCGTCGGCCGCTACGGAACAGTGGTAAGCCTTGTTACTTCGTCCGTGAAGTATCCGTTAATCTACGTAATAGATTGCTATCGCCTTGTTACTTCGCTTGTGAAGTACCCGCTAATCTGCATGGATACTTAGGGACAAAATAATCCAATTAGCCGAAAGAAATAGATTAAACAGAGCAAAATCAACAAACCAGTCAGAGCCCATCTGGTTCGAAGTCTGATGCGAAGGGTGCGCTGAAGGGTACCTTCGGCGTCTCGTGTGAAGTGCTCCACCGAAGGGTGCTTCGGCATTCGGACTGATCCGGCCGAAGATAGACTCCGAACGGATCTGAACGTAGTGATCACCTCTGAACAGCGGGGTTCGGTGTGCGATCTCCGATACAGCAATATATAGAACAGTGACGCGAGGGCCACGTGCAAGTGCAACTTCGTCCGGTGTGGAGTATGTTCGTGGTGAAGCCTGTTGCGACGAAGTATGCTTAGCGAAGCCTGTTGCGACGGAGTATGCTGGCGAAGCCTGTTGCCGAAGCCTGCAGTCCCACCGAAGGGTGTCTTGGGGGACCTCCGAAACTGATCTCTCAGCTCCAGACACCTTCAACGAAGGGGCTCCGAACGTGCGAAGCCTGCAACAGAAGAGTGCGAAGTACCAATTTAGCCTGAGGACCGAATTTTGCTATGTGTTGCACGGGTAGCGAAGGTAGCAATCTGTTACGTAGATTAGAGGAAACTTCATAGGCGAAGTAACAAGGCGATAGCAATCTATTATGTAGATTAACGGATACTTCACAGGCGAAGTAACAAGGATTACCACTATTCCATAGCGGCCGACGGAGGGCTTCCAGGCAAACCCACGAAGAGGTACAGTAAAATAAAGGTAAAATAAATGCAATCAAAGCATGGGCTTTGGTTTGGTTTGAGTTGGGGGGCTCTCACGCCGTCCATGCCTCTCTATTTATAGGGGGTTAACTCCTAATATAATCTGCTATTGATCCGGCCAGATAGAGGTAGAGATTGAGCTGGAAACGCGTACAACTCTATCTCTGCCAAGGTGGGCTTCGGCTAGGCCCGTCGAGGCCTGCTCCTCGGGCCGAAGCTTCGGTAGCGTGGGTTTCGGCCAGGCCCGTTGAGGCCTGCTCCTCGGGCTGAAGCTTCAGTAGCGTGGGCTTCGGCCAGGCCCATCGAGGCCTGCTAATCGGGCCAAAGCTTCGGTAGCGTGGAGTTCAGCTAGGCCCATCGAGGCTTGCTCCTCAGGCCGAAGCTTCAGTAGCGTGGGCTTCGGCCAGGTCCGTCGAGTCCTGCTCCTCAAGTCGAAGCTTCGGTAGCATGGGCTTCGGCTAGGCCCGTCGAGGCTTGCTCCTCAGGCCGAAGCTTCGGCAGCGTGGGCCTCCGAAGGCTTCCGAAGCTTCGGCAGCGTGGGCCTCCGAAGGCTTCCTAGCCGAAGCCCGTGGGCTGGCTAGAGGCTTTCGGAGCCCATAGCTCAGTGGGCTTCGGATAGACCCTGGACATATGTATTTTTGGCCCAAATCACCAAAATTGATATTTTGACGATCTAGCCATTAATGCCATTTTTTGCTATCATCACATGCCCCCTGCCTTTTAGTGAACTAGTGAACTAAAAGCATAATGAGCTGAAGACGATACCATCCATATCAGCTTTTCGACACCTTGTCCTAATTTCTCCACTTCGCTAAAGTCCTCGATAGCCTCGGCAATACCGTCTTTACTAGACCGATATTGCTCCACACGAGACTTTAGCCAATCTAGATTATTATCGATAGACATGACTATTAATACAAAAATAGTCGTGCTAGTCCAGTCGACTTTAAAAACACTGGTACAAACCGTCCTCCAGATACGCTAACAAAGTCATAATCCGAAAGATCTTTACCTGACAGACACTCTACTTTGTTATGGACGGCGTCAACTAACACATCGACCAGAGCTACTTGGGTCGAAGTATCCGCGGGGATGACCTCCACCTCATCGTCGTCCCACTGTATCAGGCACTGGTGTAGAGTAGAGGGAATGCAACAGTTTGCGTGAATCCAATTGCGTCCGAGTAACATGCTATAGTTACCTTGAACGTCGACGACGAAGAATGTTGTCGGCAACGTCTTGTTGCCCACCATCAACTCCATAGAGAATACTCCCTTGGCCTCGGAGCTCTCGCCGTTGAAGCCGTTGAGCATCAAGTTAGTCTTCTTTAGGTAATCTTCATCCCTGCCAAGTTTCTTCAACAATGAATAAGGCATTAGGTTAACAGTGGCGCCGCCGTCAACGAGCATCCGGGAAATCGGCTTCCCATCGATGTGACCTCTAACATAGAGGGGTTTTAGATGGCGAGCCGAGTCCTCGGGCTTCTCAAAGATGGCATTGCGCGGGCCGAGGTTCAATTGAGTGACCTCGGCCTCATCCTGCGGTAGGGCGAACTCAGCAGGTAATGTGACGATGTTGATGTCCATCCCCTGGGGTGCAGGCCCTTCAGAGATGGGCGAGTAATCGTCGTCGAGCATGTCGTCATCGTCGTCGCTCGGACTAGGAGCCTGGTTGGTTATCTCAATCGGCTTCTCCCTCCATACCTGCTTCGTAACTCGCCGAGGGCGGATCTCTTCAAAGATAGCATCACACTCGGCCTCAGCCTTTTTCTCGCGCATCTCCTGTGCCCGCAGCCTTTGTAGGCGTCTCTTTTGTGATTTGGACATGCCTGGAGGAGCCTAGGATGGCTGAGGCTTGGTGCCTAGTGCTACTGTTCGACTTCTGTTAATCTTGGCCGAAGTGGTACTGCGCCCTTCAGCCTTGCACACCTCGCGCTCTGAGGTAGCCTCACCGCGAACCCCGTCGGATGAACCGACCTCATTCGGCCGATCGAACCAAGCTTCGGTGCGGAGCTCGGCCAAAGTATGAGACTTACCTTCGTCAGACCTCGGTGACAAAGTCTTCGGGATCGGGACTTCCTGAGACCCAACTCTGATGGTTATGGCTTCGGACTCCCTGACTTTGGCCTCCACGTGCTCGCACCCTTCAGCTTCGCTCCGCATGGTCCGATTCAGAGGCACCACGGACAGTCTGTGGACGATGCCCCCCTCCGCTGCGTCTGTTTGCCCCTGCCATCCATAATACTCCAAAGGAAAGCAAGGCATAGTGTTAGGTTGCGGAGGGTACCCTGACCCGGCTACGTACAGAGCCCACGGGGTCCCCGCCCAGTCATACGGTGGAGGCATCGGAGGTTCTAGTGTCCTCGCCCACTATGAGCCAAAACCATCACCCGGAGGGGGGTTCGGCAGAGTTGATGGCACCTCGGACCACACCAGTGAAGGGTCCTGCCAGGCCGGAGGTATGTTCGGCTAGTACGGGCTGAAGCCTCCCATCGGAGAAGTCCAACACGGTGCAGGGTTCGACCATTGGGGGCCAAAGTTGTTGCATGGGGGACCCGACCACTGGGGTTCGAAGCTGCCGTACGGGGGGTTCGGACATTGTGGCTTGGAACCACCGTGCGGAGCATTAGGCCACCGTGGCCCGAAGCCTTCATGCGGAGGGTTCGTGGGCTTTGGTCCGAAGCCACCCTTCGAGGGTCTTGGACCCTTCAGCTGTTTTACCTTGGCGTGTGGACCTGCTTCCTTGGCCCTTCTCTGATGCTTGTTCAACAGCATATCATATGTCACCTTCGGCCTCTTGTGAGCCTTAGCCGAAGGGGTATTAACGTTCTGCTTCCACACTCCTACCTCGGGGTTCTTTGGTACGAGTGTGCGAGTGTGCGGTTCTCCAACAATTACCTCTTTCCCTTTAGCCGACTCGGCCTGTTCTGGCCGAATCAATACCTTCTTTTCGCCGAGGTCAACGACATTGATTGGAAAACGATCTTTATCCAGCTTCATCTTTGGATCATGGTCTATATTCAATCGTCCTTCTTCTATGGCCGATTGTATCTGCCATCGAAAAACATTGCAATCATTAGTATTATGAGAATGTGAATCATGCCACTTACAGTATGGATGTTTCTTTAACTCATCGGCAGGTGGAATGACTTGACCTTTAGGTAACCTGAGAAGCTGGCTTTTTAAGAGTAAGTCAATTATTTTATCACACTTAGTTACATCAAACGAGTACATTACCTCATTGAGTCGATTCTTTGTTGGGGACTCGGAGCAGGTGACGGGTTTATTCTTAGTGTTCCAGACCCATTCGGCCGCGTACATGTCGGCCGAATCCTCCTCCTCTGACTCCTCTTCATCAAAGCGTTCCATGATGTGGATTTCGGCCCTAGGCTTGCTAAACATCTTAATAAATTTCTTGTCTTTGGCTCGGCCTTCTTGGACCAGAGCCTGCTGTAGAACTTGGCTAACTTCTAAAAAGTTTTGGTTATCTAATTTTTCTTTAATTTTAGAACGTAACCCGTTAAAAGCTAACTCCGCCAAGTCCCTTTCTGAAATATTAAGGCTAAAACATTGGTTTCTAGTATCCCTGAAATGCTTGATGTACTCAGAGGCGTTCTCACCAGATTTTTGTTTAACTGATGTCAGATGTGAAAGCCTAAGTTCTGGTTCACCTGTGTAGAAATAATCATGGAATTTTCTCACTAAATCGTGCTACGTGTGGATGGAGTTCGGCGGTAGCGCCGAAAACCAAGTGAAAGTAGTGCCGGATAGCGAGAGAGAAAATAGTCTGACCTTTAGGGCATCTATCCCGCTAACCTGTCCACACTGTGCTAAAAATTGACTGACGTGCTCTAGTGTGGTCTTGCTACCCTCGCCATCGAACTTAGTGAATTCGGGGATTCTATAGCCGCGGGGGTAGGGTACCGCATCAAGATGGTCGGGGTAGGGTGTAACACCCCAAGAAATAAAAACAAATAAAATAAAAGAAAATTATTATTTCTGAATTTTATTATTAAAGGAAATCCTAAAAAGAGCCTTATTAAAGCCAAACAGGGAGAAATATTCAAAATTTGGACTTGAAAATTTTATGAGATGAACTAGAGACCAAAATATAATTTTAGGAATTTTTCCAAATTTTTATCAACGGTGATTCAACCCTTAATCAAATATATGAATTACTAGAATTATTTTAATCAGAAAAACATTTAAAATCCTTAACGGGCTGCCTACTTCCAAAGTGCCTTAGCCCAGCCCAGACCAGCCATGAGTCACTGACCAGTGGGGCCCGTCTCTCCTCCCCGCGCCGTTCTCGCCTGGCCCACCTGTCGACCACCCAAGCCTGCCCCTCGCTCTCTGGTCACCAGGGCCCGCTTGTAGGCGCTCGTTTTCCCGCTCGCCCACTGACAGGTGGAGCCCACTTGTCAGATTCGTCGTCTCCGATGGAAGGGGATCGCGCCCTTCCTTCTTCCCGGCGATCCCTTTCTGTTTCCCTCGCCGCCGGCCGCCCAAACTCACCCGATCACCCCGGATCACCTTCCTTGGTCGCCACCGCCCCCTTTCCATCCTTAGCGACGCGGTTTCGCGATATTGGAAAGCTATCCGAAGCTTTTGGAAAGACCTCGTCGGAGCTCACGGGAACCCTTCGGTTCCTTGCCATCTGGACGCCGGCAACCCCCTATAAGAATCCCTCCCCTCACCGCACTCACCCCACGCCAGTAGAGCCATCCTCGAGCGAAAGCAGAGCGCCGTCGCCCTCCTTTCGAACTTTGGTTCTGTTTCGCCTCCGGCGAGCCATCGCCATTGATCTAGGCCCCCTTCGCCCTAGCCACCGCCACCGTCGAGTCCGCAGTGAGCCGCCCGTCCTCGGCCACCCCTCTATCGGCAATGAAGACCACCATATCGCCGTCGCCGTCGACCACCCGAACCCCTTCGCCATCTACACTCGCCGCCGATCACCTCCGGACCTCCATCTTCGCCGTCGAAGGTATGGTCATGACCCCCATCCTCTCCGCGTTCCATTTTTGGCCGTAGCTATGCCCATAGGCGCTCGCCGCCGCCGCCGCCGCCACCGCGCCCGAAGCCCCGCCGTCGCCGGAGACGAAGGTTACGAGCCCCTTACGCACGTGCCGTGCCGGATCGCGCCACGGTCGTCCGATTGTGATCGAAGGGCTACGATTAAATCCCTTCGGGATTTAATCTGGGCCCTCGGATCTGGTCAAAGGGGTATCGTGCGCTCTCGGCCGTCGATCGCGACTTAAAACGCTGGAGCAATCTGGTGCGTCCACATCGTACCGATTCGCAGGATCTAATCACAGCCGTCCGTTTTCATTTAAAGGAACCCGCCTCGCGCCTGGCTGCCGGATCTAGATCCAACGGATCTGGTTGATCCGGTCCACGCGCATAATGCCGCGGTCCACCGTGGGCCTGGCTCACCGTGGACCAGAGCCCATTTCCAGTTTAAATAAAATTCCAGAAATTGATTTAAACTTTGAAAATTCATAACTTGCTCATTTTAACTCCAAATTTCACCATTCAAATTTTGTTAAATTCAGTATTTTATTCTCTACACTTTAATGCTATAAAAACATTATGTTACTGTTACCCAAAATATTTTTAATAAATATTTAAATAAAAACCCCTTAGGGATAAATTATTAATTCAGAAAAATAAATTAGAAAAGCTTTAAGAAATTGAGTTAACTATTTAATCACCAAACATCAAAATATTAAAACTTTATTCCACATAATAAAACCCACAAATGTGTATGTTTATTATTTGGTGGATTTTTATCTGTTTATTGAATGTGTTGTTTATTTTGTCGTATCGAGAAGACTACGAGTTCATCGAGGAGCCGGAGTTCTACCCCGAGGTTCCTCCATCCCCTTTTGCTGATCAAGGCAAGTCATCGACCACCCTTGTTGAAACAGTTGATCATTATTGAGCCCATGTTTTAATAAATTATCGCTAAAACTCATAGGTTAATAATGCATTAGTCCAATAATCAAGCCTTACACTTATATTTATTAGATCCCCGTCCTTGTGTGCAAACCTAAGCCATGCTTATTGAGCCTCAACTCCTTGTCACTCTACTATAAAATTATTAGCTAGTGCCCAATGTACCGGCACAACTGCTATAGGATAAAAAGAATGAGTCATAGATTAGCTGGATTCTGTATATGAATTTCCCTGTTATTCTCGTGTCTAGACTCTGTTGGAGTTGGCTAAGTTATAAGTATGGTGGGTTCCGGGTGCAAGCTCGGGCATTGGTTTGTCGCACCCGGGGCACTATAAGGACCGGTCTGCGGGATCTGTTGCAATTTACTTCCGTACCAAACACAAGACTAATGGGTAAGTCCTAACTGGAAGTATGGAATACTTCGACTCAATGCACCATAGTGGAGGGGGCAAGGGGCAAGCCTGCGGGCGACTTGTACCGACGAGGCTCAAGGAGGGGTATGGTGGGGCTCCGATGCGTCGGGACACCATATGAAACCTATAAGAGGGTGCTGTTGAGTCGGGGAGGACTATATGGAAGGTTTTGGCACGAGTTCCCGTGAAATGGGTCATCTCGTTACACTTTGGTGTAGGTGATGAGTGCGTGCCTTGTGGGTACAGTGGTACATCTCTGATCAGAGTAATTTAATCTTTTCGATAAGCCGAGCCCACGGTCAAGGGCGGGTTGTGTGACTACTCGCAGTTAGTTTACAATTGTTTGAATGGTTGAGTTATTCATGGCATGTAAGGACTGTTGAGCGAGGTGGGGCTGACTGTACCCCTCGAGTTAGAAGATGATGATGCATACACATGTTTACTTTTCAGTACTAATAAATTGTTCACATTAACTTGCTTTACAAATTGCTCGCTTCCGCAAAACTATCCACTACCTCCCTTGTTATTACCTTGCATTATATTTGCATTCGGTGGCTTGCTGAGTACCCCCGTACTCACCCCGTTGACTTACACCATCAGAGCCCGTCTACTACGAGGAGGATGCAGGTCTGGAGTAGCGACCCAGTCAAGGCGAGACTGGAAGGAGGCGTTCATCTAGGATCCTTATTTTATTAGTTTCTCTTCACCTTTATTCACTTTTGTATTAATGCGGTCTACGAACCGTTAATGATTGCCCGTACTGTACGAGGTCGTATGATGAACGTCTTGTTTTATTGATTTTCTCTAGAATTTCAATAAAGTCCTGATTTATTAAATCGGGGCCCGACAAGATGGTATCAGAGCCGACTTGACTGTAGGAAGCCAAACAGACCTGACCTTAGGACTTATATTTACTATATTTTCTTACAAAAATTACTTATCCTCTCATCTTCCGAGATTTTCACAAAAACTTTCTCTATTTTGTAGATGCCGGTCCATACCATGAGCGGGACTCTTCGTGACAAGGCCGGATTCATCCGCGAGCTGCGCATGCTTGTCAGTTTCCTCGGATTTGAGCACGAGCCGATGTACCATGGAGTCTTCCCCGACGAGGAAGAAAGCTTCTGTGAGGTCACCGTCGTCATCCAGCCCTCCCCTCAGACCGCCCACACCTATCGTGGAGAAGGACCTACCTTCTTGGTAGCCAGTCAGCGCACCGCCCTCCAGGCCCTCACCGAGCTCCGGATGATCTACGACAGTGAGCTCTACGACACGGATTATCGCTTTGTGCCCCTTCGCACTCCAGGGAGTCCCCACAGTGTCTACGTCAGCACGCTCTCCCAGCGTCATTCTGTGATTGGTCATACCATGCGCTTGTTGGAGGAAATGGATGATCTCCATTACGAGGCACTGCGGGACGCTAATGGACAGCGTGACACCATCAGTTTTTACCGACACTCTTCTGAGGATCTGAACCACGAGAAAGGAGATCTTCGTCGCCGCATCCAGCAAGGACGCCGATTGGCTGCCGGGGTAGAGGAGTTACGTCGCCAGAATGAGCTCCTACGGCAGCGCGTCGTCACCAATCCTCAGCTCTGCCATCAGATTGAGGAGTTGAAGAAGGACATTGAGGAGATCGCACCTCTTCCGCCTCGCAAGAGGAAATCCCTTCGGATCCCCACCGTGAGACCCAAGAGGATTTCACGCAGCGCACCTCCCATCGGACCATCCAGTTCCTCGACCCCGACCATCTCCCACGAGCCCGTGATCGAGCCATCCCCCGAGCTACCATAGACGTATATTTACGGTTGATTGCTTTTCTTTTTACTTGATTGTATTACCATTCATGTCAAAAATAAGGCATGAATGAATAAATAAATAACAAATGTAACCGCAAGAACGGCATTTTTGGAATAAAACATAATAATAATATCCTCTAAGAAAATGTTGTCTACTTTGGAAACTTCAGGATGACCAACACTCAAGGCTCCGACGCTCCTCAAAACGGAGGAGATAATGGAAACCTGCCTCAGTGGGGAGCAACTGGGCAACGGCAAGCCCCGGTTGCCAACCACCCCACTCTGGCCGAGATGATGGCCACTCAGAACCAGCTGGTCTCAGCTCTTCTGAACCAGATGCAACAACAACAACAACAGATGCAAGAGCAGCAGGCTTACTTCTTCCATCTCCACCAACAGCACGAACTGCCACGACCCGCCACTCCAGCTCCCGCTCCCGTCTCCCAACTCTCGGAGTTCCTCCGAGTTCGCCCACCGACCTTCTCGAGCACCACCAACCCCATGGAGGCTGGGGATTGGTTGAGGACCATCGAGAAGAAGCTCCATCTTCTGACCTGCACTGAGCAGGAGAAGGTGGCCTTCGCCACCCACCAGCTCCATGGTCCCACCGTAGAGTGGTGGGACAATCTGCGCGAGACCTTGCCCGAGGGACACGTCCCTACCTGGGCGGAGTTCTCGGCTGCTTTCCGTGCCACTCACATCCCCGATGGCATCATAGCACAGAAACAGCAGGAGTTTAGGGACCTGCAGCAGGGGAGGCAGGTCCGTAACAGAATACCTGCACGAGTTCAATCATCTGGCCAGGTATGCACCGGAGGAGGTCCGTACAGATGCGGCCAGGCAGGCCAAGTTCCTCCAGGGACTGAAGGATGAGCTGTCCCTACAGCTTATCTCTGGAGATTATACCAGCTTCCAAAAGCTAGTGAACAAAGCTATCATTCAGGAGACCCAGCGGAACAAGGTCGACCTGAAGAGGAAAAGGATGATCGCCTTCAAGCAGAATTAAGGCATGGCTCAGAGGCCCCGTTTCACCCCTCCTCCACCGGCACCACAGTACCACCCCCGCCCGGTGTATCGTCCCGCACCACCTGCCGGAGCCGGACAACCTCGCCCCGCACCAGCCGCACCAGCCGCCCCGGCTAAGAAGACAGAGGTTTTGCGAGACAGGCATGGCAAGCCTGTGGTATGCTTCAACTGCCGCCAAGAAGGGCACTATTCTCACCAGTGCCCTCATCCCAAGCGTACCCAAGGCATCGCCTCGAACCCCGCCGTCCGCGCCAAGGTCAACCACGTCACCGCCGAAGAACCCAGGCCGCCCCGGAAATTGTCATGGGTAAGTTTATGGTACATTCCTCACTTGCAGTGGTATTGTTTGACACTGAAGCTACACACCCCTTTATATCGACTGCTTTTGTGGAAAGAAATGCCCTGGACATAAGTGAACTACCCAGACCAGTATTAATAGCTACCCCGGGCAAGCAAACCCTCTCATATTCCTTTAGTCCAAGGGTATGGGTAGATATCCAAGGCACGATATTTTGGGCCGACCCCATTCTAATAGAATGCCAAGGTTTGGATCTAATTCTAGGGATGGATTGGTTAAATAAACACCAAGGAGTAATAGAATGTGCCCAGAGAAAAGTGACTGTGACCAGTGAAGAAGGGACTGTCGTCACATTCCAGATGCCAAGCATGAAGACCGGAAGACCAAGACTACATCAGATTATCTTGGAGGAAATACCAGTAGTCAGTGAATACCCGGATGTATTCCCAGAGGATTTACCAGGGATGCCACCCAAGAGGGACATCGAATTCAGGATTGATTTGGTACCCGGGACTACTCCTATCTACAAGCGACCATACCAGATGGCCACTAATTAGCTAGCTGAGATGAAGCAGCAGTTGGAGGATCTCGAGAAGAAAGGCTACATCAGACCGAGTACATCACCATGGGGTGCCCTCGTCATCTTCGTCGAGAAGAAAGAAGACAAGGCTAAGCGTATGTGTGTGGATTACCGCGCTTTGAATGAGGTGACCATCAAGAACAAGTACCCGTTGCCTTGGATCTATGATCTCTTTGACCAGCTGAAGGGCGCTACGGTATTTTCAAAGATCGACCTGCGGTCTGGTTACCATCAGTTAAGGATTCGAGAAGAGGATATACCCAAGACGGCCTTTACCACCCGTTATGGATTATATGAGTGTACTGTTATGTCCTTTGGATTGACCAACGCCCCTGCATTCTTCATGAACATGATGAACAAGGTGTTATGGAGTATTTGGACAAATTCATCGTGGTCTTTATAGACGACATTCTCATTTATTCCAAGGACCAGAAAGAGCACGAGACTCACCTCCGGTTAACCTTAGGAAAGCTAAGGGAACACCAGTTATACGCCAAGTACAACAAGTGTAAATTCTGGACGGCGGAAGTGAAGTTCCTTGGACACATTATCTCTGCACAAGGTATTGCAGTAGATCCTGCCACCATGGAAGCAGTCATGGATTGGTTGCCACCCACGAACGTATCTGAGATACGAAGTTTTCTGGGTTTGGCCGGATATTATCGGAGATTCATCGAGAATTTTTCCAAGATAGCCAAGCCAATGACCAAGTTGTTGCAGAAAGGTGAAAAGTTTGAATGGACTCCTGATTGCGAGGAAAGTTTCCGCACTCTTAAGACCCGTCTGGTGTCAGCACCCATACTGACCCTACTTGATATCCGGAAAGACTTCCATGTCTATTGCGACGCATCTCGACAAGGATTGGGATGTGTTCTTATGCAAGATGGAAAGGTTATCTCTTATGCCTCTCGTCAGTTGAGACCTCATGAGTTGAACTACCCGACCCATGATTTGGAATTAGCCGCAGTTGTGCACGCCCTTAAGATTTGGAGGCATTATTTGGTCGGAAATCGCTGTGAGATCTTTACGGATCACAAGAGCTTGAAGTACATCTTCACACAGCCAGACCTCAACCTGAGGCAAAGACGATGGTTGGAATTAATAAAGGACTACGACTTAGGTATCCACTACCACCCCGGAAAAGCAAATGTGGTAGCTGATGCATTAAGTCGCAAGGGATATTGCACAGCCATTATGATAGGGATGGCAATGGGTAGAATACCCGCGGGTACTGTCCGCCCATACCCGTACCCGAATGAATAAATCTATACCCGTACCCGTACCCGTACCCGCCCGCGGGTATCACTTTGATCCCATACCCGTACCCGCACGGGTATTTGATACCCGACGGGTACCCATACCCGCAACAGTCAAACAAATAAATAACAAAAATAAGCAGCAAGATAGCAACCAACACAAATATAATTATAAAAGTAAGCATTCAATTTTGAAATACGTAGGATTTGACGTTATGGATTTGGGGGATTTTGGGCTGGCCGGCAGTCAGCTGGGCCTTTTATTTTTTGGCTGCTGAATGTTAGGGTAATATGGCTCATGGGCCATGGTTTGGTTGGTGCGGGTATACGGGTAAACGGGTACGGGTACTGCTCTCCCAAACCTGTACCCGCTTTACCCGATGGGTACAAATTTTTACCCAAATGTGTACTCGTGGGTACTAATTTCTACCCATACCCATACCCTAATAGAGTAATTCCCCACGGGTAAACGGGTATCGGGTACCCATTGCCATCTCTACATTATGATTCTGGATCACGCGCCCTTGTTATGTAAAGAGATGGAAAAGTTGAATCTCGGGTTGACCACCGGAGCATACCTAGCCACCTTGGAGACTCAACCTGTCTTGTTCGAACAAATCCGAGAAGCTCAATTAGAAGACCCGGATATTGCAGCCATTAGGAAGAATATGAGGCAAGGAAAAGTCCCAGGATTTTCAGAGGACGAGAATGGTACCATATGGTTTGGAACCCGGATATGTGTACCGGATAAACCGGAGATAAAAACCCTTATCCTGAGAGAAGCCCATGAGACTTTGTATTCCATTCATCTCGGCAGTACCAAGATGTACCAGGACCTGAAGGAACGTTATTGGTGGGTTAGCATGAAAAGGGAGATTGCACAGTTCGTCGCCGAGTGTGACACCTGTAGGAGAGTAAAAGCTGAACATCAGAGACCTGCAGGACTGTTACAGCCATTGAAAGTGCCTGAATGGAAGTGGGAAGAAATCGGTATGGATTTCATCACCGGACTCCCAAAGACCCAACTTGGATATGATTCTATTTGGGTGATTATTGACCGGCTACGAAAGTAGCACATTTCATAGCCGTCAAGATGACCTTTAGTGGCCCTAAGCTTGCAGAACTATACATGGCCCGCATCGTGTGCCTTCATGGAGTACCCAAGAAGATAGTGTCCGAAAGAGGAAGTCAGTTTACCTCTCGTTTCTGGAAGAACCTTCAAGAAGAGATGGGAACAAGATTGAACTTTAGCACTGCTTACCACCCTCAAACGGATGGACAAACAGAAAGACTAAACCAGATATTGGAGGATATGCTACGGGCATGTGTCTTGGACTTTGGAGCCACTTGGGACAAGAGCTTACCATACGCTGAGTTTTCGTACAACAACAGCTATCAAGCCAGTCTACAGATGTCTCCTTTTGAAGCCTTATATGGACGTAAGTGCAGAACGCCCCTACTTTGGGACCAAACCGGTGAATCTCAAGTGTTCGGAACATACATCCTCCGAGAAGCCGAAGAGAAAGTACGGATCATCAGAGACCGACTCAAGACAGCCCAATCACGACAGAAGAGCTACGCGGACAATCGACGCAGGGATCTAGCCTTTGAAGAGGGAGATCATGTCTATCTTCGAGTTACGCCTCTCCGGGGTACCCAACGGTTTAACATGAGAGGAAAGTTGGCCCCTCGATATGTTGGACCATTTCCCATTATTCGACACCAAGGAGAAGTTGCTTATCAGTTGGAACTACCACCCTCATTGACTAGAGTGCATGATGTGTTTCATGTGTCTCAACTAAAGAAGTGTCTTCGCGTCCTGACAGATCAAGTGGATCTACAGCAGTTGGATGTTCAAGAGGATCTGACCTATGTGGAAAAGTCTGTCAAGATATTGGAAGTCAAAGAAAGGATCACCAGGAGTCGGGTCATCCGCTTCTGCAAAGTGCAGTGGAGCAATCATCCTATAGAGGAAGCTACCTGGGAAAAAGAAGATGAACTCAAGGCACAGCATCCTGAGCTATTCGAGGATTGATCCGAATCTCGAGGACGAGATTCTCTGTAAGGGGGATAGGATTGTAACACCCCAAGAAATAAAAACAAATAAAAGAAAAGAAAATTATTATTTCTGAATTTTATTATTAAAGGAAATCCTAAAAAGAGCCTTATTAAAGCCAAACAGGGAGAAATATTCAAAATTTGGACTTGAAAATTTTATGAGATGAACTAGAGACCAAATTATAATTTTAGGAATTTTTCCAAATTTTTATCAACAGTGATTCAACCCTTAATCAAATATATGAATTACTGGAATTATTTTAATCAGAAAAATATTTAAAATCCTTAACGGGCCGCCTACTTCCAAAGTGCCTCAGCCCAGCCCAGCCCAGCCATGAGTCGCTGACCAGTGGGGCCCGTCTGTCGGCGCTCTCGCCCCCTCTCTCCTCCCCGCGCCATTCTCGCCTGGCCCACCTGTCGGCCACCCAAGCCTGCCCCTCGCTCTCTGGTCACCAGGGCCCGCCTGTCGGCGCTCGTTTTCCCGCTCGCCCACTGACAGGTGGAGCCCACCTGTCAGATTCGTCGTCTCTGATGGAAGGGGATCGCCCCCTTCCTTCTTCCCGGCGATCCCTTTCTGTTTCCCTCGCCGCTGGCAACCCGAACTCACCCGATCGCCCCGGATCACCTTCCCTGGTCGCCACCGCCCCCTTTCCATCCTTAGCGACGCGGTTTCGCGATATTGGAAAGCTATCCGAAGCTTTTGGAAAGACCTCGCCGGAGCTCACGGGAACCCTTCGGTTCCTTGCCATCTGGACGTCGGCAACCCCCTATAAGAACCCCTCCCCTCACCGCACTCACCCCACGCCAGCAGAGCCATCCTCGAGCGAAAGCAGGGCGCCGTCGCCCTCCTTTCAAACTTTGGTTCTGTTTCGCCTCCGGCGAGCCATCGCCGTTGATCTAGGCCCCCTTCGCCCTAGCCACCACCATCGTCGAGTCCGCAGTGAGCCGCCCATCCTCGGCCACCCCTCCGTCGGCCGTGAAGACCACCAGATCGCCGTCGCCGTCGACCACCCGAACCCCTTCGCCGTCTACACTCGCTGCCGGTCACCTCCGGACCTCCATCTTCGCCGTCGAAGGTACGGTCATGACCCCCATCCTCTCCGCGTTCCATTTTTGGCCGTAGCTATGCCCATAGGTGCTCGCCGCCGCCGCCACCGCGCCCGAAGCCCCGCCGTCACCGGAGACGAAGGGTATGAGCCCCTTACGCACGTGCCGTGCCGGATCGCGCCACGGCCGTCCGATCGTAATCGAAGGGCTACGATTAAATCCCTTCGGGATTTAATCTGGGCCCTCGGATCTGGTCAAAGGGGTATCGTGCGCTCTCGGCCGTCGATCGCGACTTAAAACGCTGGAGCAATCTGGTGCGTCCACATCGTACCGATTCGCAGGATCTAATCACAGCCATCCATTTTCATTTAAAGGAACCCGCCTCGCGCCTGGCCGCCGGATCTGGATCCAACGGATCTGGTTGATCCGGTCCACGCGCATAGTGCCACGGTCCACCGTGGGCCTGGCTCACCGTGGACCAGAGCCCATTTCCAGTTTAAATAAAATTCCAGAAATTGATTTAAACTTTGAAAATTCATAACTTGCTCATTTTAACTCCAAATTTCACCATTCAAATTTTGTTAAATTCAGTATTTTATTCTCTACACTTTAATGCTATAAAAACAGTATGTTACTGTTACCCAAAATATTTTTAATAAATATTTAAATAAAAACCCCTTAGGGATAAATTATTAATTCAGAAAAATAAATTAGAAAAGCCTTAAGAAATTGAGTAAGCTGTTTAATCACTAAACATCAGAATATTAAAACTTTATTCCACATAATAAAACCCACAAATGTGTATGTTTATTATTTGGTGGATTTTTATCTGTTTATTGAATGTGTTGTTTATTTTTCCGTATTGAGAAGACTACGAGTTCGTCGAGGAGCCGGAGTTCTACCCCGAGGTTTCTCCATCCCCTTTTGCTGATCAAGGCAAGTCATCGACCACCCCTGTTGAAACAGTTGATCATTATTGAGCCCATGTTTTAATAAATTATCGCTAAAACTCATAGGTTAATAATGCATTAGTCCAATAATCAAGCCTTACACTTATATTATTAGATCCCCATCCTTGTGTGCAAACCCAAGCCATGCTTATTGAGCCTCAACTCCTTGTCACTCTACTATAAAATTATTAGCTAGTGCCCAATGTACCGGCACAACTGCTATAGGATAAAAAGAATGAGTCGTAGATTAGCTGGATTCTGTATATGAATTTCCCCGTTATTCTCGTCTCTGGACTCTGTTGGAGTTGGCTAAGTTATAAGTATGGTGGGTTCCGGGTGCAAGCTCGGGCATTGGTTTGTCGCACCCGGGGCACTATAAGGACCGGTCTGTGGGATCTGTTGCAAAGCACTTCCGTACCAACCACAAGTCTAATGGGTAAGTCCTAACTGGAAGTATGGAATACTTCGACTCAATGCACCATAGTGGAGGGGGCAAGGGGCAAGCCTGCAGGCGACTTGTACCGACGAGGCTCAAGGGGGTGTATGGTGGGGCTCCGATGCGTCGGGACACCATATGAAACCTATAAGAGGGTGCTGTTGAGTCGGGGAGGACTATATGGAAGGTTTTGGCATGAGTTCCCGTGAAATGGGTCATCTCGTTACACTTTGGTGTAGGTGATGAGTGTGTGCCTTGTGGGTACAGTGGTACATCTCTGATCAGAGTAATTTAATCTTTTCGAAAAGCCGAGCCCATGGTCAAGGGCAGGTTGTGTGACTACTCGCAGTTAGTTTACAATTGTTTGAATGGTTGAGTTATTCATGGCATGTAAGGACTATTGAGCGAGGTGGGGCTGACTGTACCCCTCGAGTTAGAAGATGATGATGCATACACATGTTTACTTTTCAGTACTAATAAATTGTTCACATTAACTTGCTTTACAAATTGCTCGCTTCCGCAAAACTAGCCACTACCTCCCTTGTTATTACCTTGCATTATATTTGCATTCGGTGGCTTGTTGAGTACCCCCGTACTCACCCCGTTGACTTACACCATCAGAGCCCGTCTACTACGAGGAGGATGCAGGTCTGGAGTAGCGACCCAGTCAAGGCGAGACTGGAAGGAGGCGTTCATCTAGGATCCTTATTTTATTAGTTTCTCTTCACCTTTATTCACTTTTGTATTAATGTGGTCTATGAACCATGAATGATTGCCCGTACTGTACGAGGTCGTATGATGAACGTCTTGTTTTATTGATTTTCTCTGGAATTTCAATAAAGTCCTGATTTATTAAATCGGGGTGCGACATAGGGCTTACGATAAACCCTAACTCGTCCCTTGGGCACGAATCCAGCACACTCCCTAAATAGTGCGCGGACCCGCTCCTCTATATCATCTTGGTACGTTGCTTGTGCGCGCCTCTCATGCGGGGGCGCGACACGCGGTGGGATATTGACGTGTCGGTCATGTGCTTCTTCCCTACGTGCTATTTGTACAACGTGCTCGTGTCCGGGCGCCTGCGCGTATGGTGCAGGCAGCGAGGGTATTGGCGCAGGTGGCGTGTGGTATGTAGCATTAGTTTGGCCGTAGGTGTAATGATTGGTCTCAGCCATAAGTGTTGAAGATGGAGACGTGATTGCGCTAGTGCTGTCATTAGCCCTATTGTATACGTGGTTCGTTGGAGGTGCGCTAGCGATAGGAACCGGGGGTACGGCCTCAGTAAAGCCGAACCTTCTAAGAGTCGCCTCTACTTGGGAGCTGACTACTGAATCTAAACGGTTGGCCAGCGAAGTGTTGATGGCTTGGTCTACTGATGCGACTATTTTCTGCTCAATTTCTAAAGAAGATAAACGAGGCGATACAGGTGTTACCTGGACCTGAGTGAGGTCGGGGGTGATGATGTCGCGCTTGATGAAGCCTGCGCGTGTCTTGACGTAGCCCCCAAGCATCATGTCTTGGAGCGCCTTTAACTTTGCCTCAATCTCTGCTCGGTCTGCTACGGGGATATCTTCAAGTGTAGGTGACAATATGTTGTAGTTGTCGATATTCGCGCTTCCTATTGTGTCCATCGGAGGTGTAGACGTTGTAGTCGATGTAGATGTATCGGTGGCCAATGTAGACGTACTCATCATGTTGGCGTAGCCTTCCCCAGCGGAGTCGCCAAAAAGTGTGTTGACATGGAAACGCGCCCCTGCACTTGGGTCAGTCTGACGATCCAAAAGTGCACAGATACTTAGGGACAAACCTAAGCGTGACATGGCACCGACGTCGCGTTCCGACTACCCTTAATAGTGATAAGGGGGGTGGAGTCACCAGGCAACTAGATTACACAAAATAATCCAATTAGCCGAAAGAAATAGATTAAATAGAGCAAAATCAACAAACCAGTCGGAGCCCGTCTGGTTCGAAGTCTGATGCGAAGGGTGCGCCGAAGGGTACCTTCGGCATCTGGTGCGAAGGGTGCGCCGAATGGTACCTTCGGCGTCTGGTACGAAGTGCTCCATCGAAGGGTGCTTCGGCGTTCGGACTGATCTGGCCGAAGATAGACTCCAAACGGATCTGAACGCAGTGATCACCTCCGAACAGCGAGGTTCAGCGGGCGATCTCCGATAAAGCAATCTACAGAATAGTAACGCGAGGGCCAAGCGTGAGTGCAAACTTTATTCGGTGCAGAGTATGTTCGTGGCGAAGCCTGTTGCGACGAAGTATGCTTGGCGAAGCCGGTTGCAACGGAGTATGCTGGCGAAGCCTGTTGCCGAAGCCTGTAGTCCCACCGAAGGGTGTCCTAGGGGACCTCTGAAACCGATCTCTCAGCTCCGGACACCTTCGACGAAGGGGCTCCGAACGTGCGAAGCCTGCAACAGAAGAGTGTGAAGTACCAATTTGGCCTGAGGACCGAATTTTGCTAAGTGTTGCATGGGTAGCGAAGGTAGCAATCGGTTACGCAGATTAGCGGATACTTCACAGGCAAAGTAACAAGACAATAGCAATCTATTACGTAGATTAACGGATACTTCACAAGCGAAGTAACAAGGATTACCACTGTTCCGTAGCGGCCGACGGAGGGCTTCCAAGCAAACCCACGAACAGGTACAGGAAAATAAAGGTAAAATAAATGCAATCAAAGCATGGGCTTTGGTTTGGTTTGAGTTGGGGGGGCTCTCACACCGGCCATGCCTCTCTATTTATAGGGAGTTAACTCCTAATCTAATCTGCTATTGATCCGGCCAGATAGAGATAGAGATTGAGCTGGAAACGCGTACAACTCTATCTCTACCGAGGTGGGCTTCGGCCAGGCCCGTCGAGGCCTGCTCCTCAGGCCAAAGCTTCGGTAGCATGGGCTTCGGCCAGGCCCATCGAGGCCTGCTCCTCAGGCCGAAGCTTCGGTAATGTGGGCTTCGGTCAGGCCCGTCGAGGCCTGCTCCTCGGGCCGAAGCTTCGGTAACGTGGGCTTCGGTCAGGCCCATCGAGGCCTGCTCCTCGGGCCGAAGCTTTGGTAGCGTGGGTTTCGGCTAGGCCCGTCGAGGCTTGCTTCTCATGCCGAAGCTTCGGTAGCGTGGGCTTCGGCCAAGTCCATCGAGGCCTGCTCCTCGGGCCGAAGCTTCGGTAGCGTGGGCTTCGGCTAGGCCCGTCGAGGCTTGCTCCTTAGGCCGAAGCTTCGGCAGCGTGGGCCTTCGAAGGCTTCCTAGCCGAAGCCCGTGGGCTGGCTAGAGGCTTTCGAAGCCCATAGCTCAGTGGGCTTCGGCCCTGTAGGGCTTCGGATAGACCCTGGACATGTGTATTTTCGGCCCAAATCACCAAAATTGATATTTTGACGATCTAGCCATTAATGCCATTGTTGCTATCAACAGTAATAAAACTGTGATTAAACTTATTAAGAAGAAAATCGAAGAGTTCCCTAAAAGGTGGCATGAGGTGCTTTCCGAGGCGCTATGGGCTTGTAGGATTACAAAGCACAGTGCCACAAAAGTTAGTCCATATGAACTGGTATATGGACAAGAGGCCGTCCTACCTGTGGAGGTTGATCTTGGCTCCTTAAGGGTGTTAAAGCAAAGTGGCTTATCAGTCGATGAGTATGAAACTCTTCTAAAGGATAATCTAGAGGAAGTGACCGATAAGAGGCTAAGGGCTTTAGAAGCCGTGGAAATGGACAAGAAGAGAGTAGCTAGAGCCTACAATAAAAAAGTTAGGCCAAAATCATTTCAAATAGACGATTTGGTATAGAAAATGATTTTTCCTTTAGGCACGAAGAGCCCCAAATTTGGCAAGTGGTCACAAAGTTGGGAAGGTCCTTTTAAGATAGCCGAAATTGCCCCCGGCAACGCATATGTGTTGGAATCCCTGCAGGGAGAGCGGTTTCAAAGAGCTTTGAATGGTAGATACTTGAAAAGGTATTTCCGAAGTGTGTGGAAAACATCATAAAAGTGTCGGAAAGCCGATATGGGTGGTATCGTCTTAAGCTCATTGTCTTTTAGTTCACTAGTTCACTAAAAGGCAGGGGGCATGTGTTGATAGCAAAAAATGGCATTAACGGCTAGATTGTCAGAATATCAAGTTTTGGTGATTTGGGCCGAACGTACACATGTCTAGGGTCTATCCGATGCCCTACAGGGCCGAAGCCCACTGAGCTATGGGCTCCGAAAGCCTCTAGCCAGCCCATGGGCTTCGGCCAGGAAGCCTTCGGAGGCCCACGCTGCCGAAGCTTCAGAAGTCTTCGGAGGCCCACACTACCAAAGCTTCGGCCCGAGGAGCAGGCCTCGACAGGCCTGGCCAAAGCCCATGCTACCGAAGCTTCGGCCCGAGGAGCAGGCCTCGACGGGCCTGGTCGACGCCCACCTCGGCAGAGATAGAGTTGTACGCGTTTCCAGCTCAATATCTAACTCTATCTGGCCGGATCAATAGCAGATTAGATTAGGAGTTAACCCCCTATAAATAGAGAGGCATGGCCGGCGTGAGAAGCCCCCCCCAACTCAAACCAAACCAAAGCTCGTGCTTTGATTGCATTTACTTTACCTCTATTTTCCTGTACCTCTTCGTGGGTTTGCCTGAAAGCCCTCCGTCGACCGCTATGGAACAGTGGTAAGCCTTGTTACTTCGCCCGTGAAGTATTCGTTAATCTACGTAATAGATTGCTATCGCCTTGTTACTTCGCCTGTGAATTATCCACTAATCTGCGTAACAGATTGCTACCTTCGCTACCCGTGCAACACTTAGCAAAATTCGGTCCTCAGGCCGAATTGGCACTTCACACTCTTCTGTTGCAGGCTTCGCACGTTCGGAGCCCCTTCGTCGAAGGTGTCTGGAGCTGAGAGATCGGTTTCGGAGGTCCCCCAAGATACCCTTCGGCGGGACTGCAGGCTTTGGCAACAGGCTTCGCCAGCATACTCCGTCGCAAAAGGTTTCGCCAAGCATACTTCGTCGCAACAGGCTTCGCCATGACCATACTCTGCACCAGACAAAGTTGCACTCGTGTGTGGCCCTCGCGTCACTGTTCTGTAGATTGCTGTATCGAAGATCACCCACCGAACCCCGCTGTTCGGAGGTGATCACTACGTTTAGATCTATTCGGAGTCTATCTTCGGCCGGATCAGTCCGAACGCCGAAGCACCCTTCGGCGGAGCACTTCGCACGAGACGCCGAATGTACCCTTCGGCGCACCCCTCGCACCAGACGCCGAAGGTACCCTTCGGTGCACCCTTCGCATCAGACTTCGAACTAGACGGGTTCCGACAGGTTTGTTGATTTTGCTCTGTTTAATCTATTTCTTTCAGCTAATTGGATTATTTTGTGTAATCTGGTTGCCTAGCGACTCCACCCCCCTTATCACTATTAAGGGTAGTCGGAATGCGACGTCGGTGCCACGTCACGCTTAGGCTTGTCCCTAAGTATCCGTGCACTTTTGGATCATCGAACTGACCCAAGTGCGGGGGCACATTTCCGTGTCAACATGAGGTGAAGTTGGAGATGATCTCGGGAGTGCACGAGGAGATAGAGCAAGACATGGATGGACGGATGGTCGAGACAGCATGACGGTCAAGTCAGCAAAAGAGAGGCCAGTGCAAGTGATCAGGCGGCTCGAGGGGATCGAGAACGGGAGAGACTTGCTGGCGGTCGAGTTCGCGGATTGGCGACACATGTCGGCGATCGAGGAGGCTTTGTCGGTTTTTGCTAAAAACTGTCACATCAGAAAATGTTTTTAATTATAGTAATTAGGAGTCTATTTTTTTGTTTTGTCATCTAGATTAAGTGTAATCTTTTAGAATTTTTCGGAATTCTTAATTCTAAAAAAATATTAAAAGAATAGGGGCTATGATGTAATAAATTAGGAGTTTGCATTAATGGATTTTTTAGAATTTATAATTCTGAAAATTCATTATGGCAATTAGGTAAATACCTAGAACTCTTAACCTAATGACATTTTGGTAATTTCTTTAATGGGCTTGCCTATATAAAGGACCCAAAGGCCTATGGTTTAGCTGACTCTTTCAGCTGAACATTTTGGGGGCTACCAACCACAATTTTTATTTTGTTCTAGCCTTTTTACAGTTCTTAATTTCGTGCTTACTGTTCACCATCTGTTTGTGTTGGATCAAGCACAAAAAAGCGTAGCAAGGAGCTTCTAGCGCAGGTACTGTTCATCCCTTTTGTGATTCACTTTTGGAGCTGAGTTTTGAACTGTTTTGATACTGTCTTTGGACCTAAGTTCTTCACAAATTTTGTTGTACAAGTTTCCAGGGTTCCATTTTTGAAGTTTGCAAAAAATTTTGACCACTGCTGCATATATTGTTCTGTCCAACAAAGTGCCTAAAAAGTTCTGGAAACTTCTGATTTCTGCCGAGTGTTGAGTTCTGTCTTCAGTCTGGATTCAATCTTTGAGGCAATTTTTGATCTGTTTTGGTACTATTTTTGCACCTGAGTTCTACATAATTTTTGTTGCCCAAGTTTCAAGGGTTTCATGTTTGAAATTTGCAAAATGTTTTGACCACTTCTGCATATATTTTTCTCTCCAACAAAGTGCCTAAAAAGTTCTGAAAACTTCTGATATCTGCTAAGTTGTGTTCTGTTTTTAGTGTGGATTCAATCTTTGAGGTGATTTTTGATCTGTTTTGGTTCTGTTTTTGGACCTGAGTTCTACATAACTCTTGTTGTACAAGTTACAAGGGTTCCATGTTTGAAGTTTGCAAAAGGTTCTTAACACATCTACATATAGTTTTTGGCTCATCTATATGCTATAAAAATTCTGGAAGGTGGTCATTTGCTGAAAATCTTGAAGGCTGAAAGTTGAATCTAGAAACATTTTTCTCCCTTCTTTTTCTTTCCCAGCTTGCCGATCATGTGCTGTCATATGTAGTGATGTTTTTCGCCATTAACAACTGCATGTACTGCCGAGCACATGTTCCACCAAGCCCATTCTAAAATTTTTTTTTGTGAGTCTTTTGTATAGAACAGAAAAAGTTTCAGAGCTATTTTTAAAGTGCAGTCTTTGTGTGTTCAAATTTAGTGCCGGTGATCCCTCAATCTATCATTTGATATAATATCAGATAGGAGGGTGATAGCATTTGTTTTTATCAGAGTATTTACTACATCTGCTTCTGTTTGTTCATTTAGAGGTGCGTTGGGTAATTTGAAAAGGTCATCATATTTGCAAGAATTTGTCGAGGCGTCTATTCACCCCCCTCCCTCTAGTTGTCATTCCAATCCCACATTAAGAGAGATATTTTTCTCTTCCCGCGCACGTACAGGGAAACCTAACTTCCCTGTACGCGCACCCACATCGCTGCCCGAGAAGCCGCTGCCTTGCTCGCCGCTGCTCGCCGCCCTATCGCTACCCGCTGCCCGCCACCCACCGCCGCCGCCCCCGCCCCCACGCACGCCACCACCAAAGCGCCCTGCCTCATCGCCGACCACCACCATCCATCACCCGCCGACCACTAACGTCCGTCATCGCCCGTCGACCGCCACCGACCGCCGTTGTCCGCCAAGTAATTTTAACCCCTCTCGATCCTCTATCTAATTTCCTCACTTGCATTGTGATTGAATTATTGTTTACTTTGTGAATTGTGAATATATGGTGTGAATTGAATTGAATTGTGAATTGAATTGAATTGTGAAATGTGAATATATGTTGCGATGTTTATATGCAATATATGTTGTGATTTTTTAAAAAAAATTCATGTATTAATATGTTTCATATGCCATGTTCAGCCGGCCGCCGCCCGCCAGCCTCCGATCCGCCGCTGCCAAGTAATTTTTTCCGCTTTAAGAATTTTCTTCACTTTTGATTTGTGAATTTTGTCATAGTGGATTGAAGTGATTGCTCTAGGTTATATTAGCAATAATTTTGTCGTGCTGGCCGGATTGAGATTGATTGTATGATAGACACTTAAATTTTGTTGTAGTATGTGATATAATGAATAATTGATTCATTTGCTAATGCATGTCAAGTGGAAATTGATCGTATGATACACTTGATTTTGTCGTAGTATGTGATATAATGAATAATTGATTCATTTTCTAATGCATGTCAAGTGGAAATTGATTCATTATGTTGACTATTTATGTTACTACAAGTGTTTTGTATGCGATGTGCTATTAATTAATTCTTGTATTAATTTGTGGTTTGTTGATGATTTCATTACGGTGATTAGTATTACATATATATATACTTTCTTATATATATTCTTTCATATGCATTTCTTTATTTGACAACAACGTAAATAGTGTAACGAAACGTATGCGTCACCCGTTTCGGACCAACATGTCTCACACATGTCATGCGTGTGTGAGGAGCCATGCTGAAGAGCGTGGGCCTCATGGCTCCATATGTGATGAGTCATTGTCAACGGAAGTCAAAGAGAACTGAAGAGAGGAGAAGACCTGTTGTGTTTGGGCCGCATGTGACTCAGGTACACGGGCAGCGAGCGACTGTCGGGTAGAGGGGCCGCAAAGTCGAGCTGGCCCAATCCGGGTACATGGGCTAGGAGCAGCAGAGGATCCACTGGGTTGTTGACCAGGATTGACTCAGGTACACGGGAGGCGAGTGATTGCCAGGCTGAGAGAGCCGCGGAATCGGGCCGGCCCAATTCGGGTACCTCGTGCAAAGTCGGTGGACGCTTTGTCAGTTTTGGCGCAAAACTGACGACCGCTGATATTGGATCGAATTGTTCTGAGGTGAAGCCGTAGTCGCTACGAAAGCTCCGCTTCCGGATAAGTCATCTGTAAATAGGAGTTTACTATTTTGTCCTTAGGCCCACAGTCAGTCAGTCGAGTCTATAAAAATATCCTAAGGGCCATTTGGTCTTTTCCATTTTATTTCAGCGTCTATAAAAACCCTAAGGGTCTTTTGGTATTTTCCTAGGCTATTGGGCTGCCTATAAACAGGGCCCCAATCCCTAGGGTTAGGGTTACCCTTTCAGAAATTACTTTACTAATCAAAAAGGATTGGGTCACTTTTTGGCGTTCTTCCTCCCGGCGTTCTTTCTTCTCCGCCACCACTGTTGTATTTCGCGCGACCACAGAGATATTGACTAATCAGGTTTTTATTCATGGTTGTTCATCCATCGAACTCATCGTTGTGTTTTGTTTCCAACGTCGCCTCGATACATGTGCCATTTCTTGTTTTCTATCTGCGTAGTTTCTGCTATTCCTATACTGCACACCGAGTTATTTTTTAAACAAGGCGCTGTTGTTTTTCCTATTGCGTGGCTGATTTGATTTGTCCGTATGCATGCTCATAGAGTCACAGAACTAGTCATCAAGTCTTTTCACGGAGCTTCATTTTCTGTCATCACCATCAACATAGCCTGGATACTAGCTTATAGGTCCTATGGTTTAAAGCAACAGCTTTGCAACATAGTTTCTTTGTTCAAGCCGTAGGAGTGTGTGGTTTTTTCCTGCGGAATCAATGTGTGGGTCCCGGCAGAGAGGCTGTTTGGCATGGGAGTTCGTGAGCTACTAGTTGCAGCCTGTCACTGTGCGTAGACCTGCAGGTTTCTCCAGAGCAAGGAAATGTGTCTAAGTGCTCTCGATTACTAGCCTAGAGTCTCTAAGCCTCGAGTAGGTAGGCTGTTTCTTTCAGCAGCTAGGCTGCTAGTGTTTTGTCTCTTTGTTTATTCGACTTCGCTGGCTCTCTCGTGCGTCAATCAGAACTGCAGTCTCAGAGCTTCGTGTGGCTCAAAGTTTCATTGTTCGAAGTTCAGTCTTTGGTCGAAGCCACTTTTATTCAGAGGTGTGATTGGTTCGAAGCTTGTGTACTGACATGCTTCTACAGTGATTCAAAGTATATATTTTCAGCCTTAATTTTTTTCTGTTGGCTTCGCTCGAAGTGTGTTGCGGTGTGTTTCATTTTGCACTGTATCTTGCAAAGCTACTTCGTTCCGAAGTAGGCTTCGCATTTTTTTGCTACACACATCGACAGCCTCCGCACAAGGACTTCGAAGCATACTTCGGCAAGGTCACAACAGGCTTCGGCACTATGTTCTTCGAAGCAGGCCTCGTCAAGTACCAAACAGGAGACAAATCTTGAATAGTAAGATTCCTCGTTTTACGTGCACTCATGTTAAATCTTTGTGATGATCTATCTCTGTGAAGTTTGATCTGCCCATGTTTTAAATGCTTTGTTAATCTGCCTATTAGCACTGTTTTGGTGTCTTTTCGATTAGGACACCAGTTGTTTTTAGGCTAGATCTTTTGAGGCTCTGTTGATCTGTTGAGGTGCGTTGGGTGTTGGGAGCAGGCCATTGATTCGAAATAATTTTTTAGGCGCCCATGCAGCCCCCCCTCTGGTCGCTACTTTCGGTCCTACAGTGTGAGATGTGTAGGTCTGTAATTGTCCCTTTTTGGACAGCCTCGAAGTAGGCGATAGAGCGTGGTATTTATGATGAGTCATGAGTCCGAACGAGATTTCAGTGTAATAACATTGTTGTTCTCCATTGCACCACTATCAGGCGTGTAATTGGAGAACAGCGAGGTTATGCTACTGAAATTTCGTTCGGACTCATGGCTCATCATAAATACCACATTTTGTCTGTCACTCTTGGGTGGGTTTAGGACCTATCTTTTCCTATAGACATAGGGTTGTGGTATATATGTAAAAACGTGTAGTACTTATGATGCATTCTCGATTGAATAAATATTTTGCCTCTAGAATGGCTGAGGACGATCGACAGTAGATGTATAGTAGTTGGAAAAAAGTGGAGCTCACATGAGGGAGTGGATAATCAACGTTGAGAAATTTGTTGAGCGTGCATTCGCTTTGACAAAAAAACTCTAGCGCGAGGTGCCCATGCATGAAGTGCAGAAATTCTTGTTTGGCAAGACAAGATAACGTTGTCACTGCACATTTGCAAATATGGTTTCTTGCCAGATTATAAAGTTTGGGTGCACTATGGCGAGATAGGCCGTAAAAAACGGTATTAGTAGAGGAAGAAGAAGATGATAGTGTGACTGACGATAGGATGGATGAGATGCTTGATGTTATACGGCCGGAGTTTGAAACAAATCCTGAGGATCCTCCACGTGGCCGATGGAAGTTACGGGGGTTCTGCTGACGTGGCAAAATACCACGACAACTTCCGTCGGTGGCCGACATAAGTTAACCAATTTCCGTCGAACCGCTTCCGTCGACCAGATACCAACAGAAGTTAGGTTTTTGCCGACAGAAGTTGGCTTCTTCCATCGGGAAAAGCCAAAGCCGACGGAAGTTTGCTGGATTCCTGTAGTGAATTACATCTTGGAGAAATTTTCAAAGCACTTGTTCAGATCAGAACACCTTGACCCTACGGTGAGGATCTCCTCTTCTGGGCCTCTAACTCGCCCACGACATCTTAGGCCTCGATCCTCGCCATGGCCGACTACAACACGAGCAGCATCAAATACTCCAATGAGTTTTTCGTCTTCGAGGAGGACATTTACCACACCACCATCGTGGACGCCGTCGACCTCCCCGCCGAGGCGCGCATCGTGGTGGCCGGCGTCAAGCTCTTCCTTCTCATCAAGTCGCGGCAGCCACCATGGAAGAGGAGGCCAGCGTGACCAGACGAAGATGGGCGTGGATGAAGAAGAAGTCAGTATCGTAGGAGCAAACATGGAAATACAAAAAATTAGACACCTGTAGGTGGGTCTGTATTGTCATCTCAAGTATAAAATGACATGTGGGCATCAAACAGTAAAAAATAAGGGAAAATTACTCGCGTGCCATTATAATTTGCAGAAATTGCCTATATGCCACTGTCAGTGACTGTGGCGGCCCCCATCTGTCAGTGACACACCAATGGCATATTAGCAAACCGTAAAAATTGTAATGGCACAGAAAAAATTAACCCAAATAATGGCATGTGAGCAAATAGCAAAATTTTAGTGGTATTTTTGGCATTACGAAAAATAATGATGGCATAGAGGTAATTAACCCAATATTTATGGTAGAGGATCCCCATCTTTTCACTTGTGATACATGTAAGATGTGCTTGTGCGTAATTTATGAGCATCGGATTTCTTTGTAATTTATGAACGTGTCATAATTTGAACTAGACGATGAATTCGTTCTGTTGCAGTTCTCAATCACAAAGTTACCACTTCAGTGCTTAATGAAAGAATTACCGCCGGAGACAAATACAAGTAAATGAACAATTTTCGCCACAAGCACAGAGACTGAGAGACCACATCCACAAACTACAGAAATGCACACACATCCTCACGCGGGTACACGTAAACCAATCGTTTTCCAAGATTGATACGCATTTTTATACTGACCATCGACACCACGGTGCGTACGTGACGGCTCGACGCCGTATATATATCAAACTCTGCTAGCCATTGGCGTCTGGATGATGGCCGCGTGCGCTCCGGCGTGGAGCGATCCGGCGCACAGCAACTGCGTCAGGGCCAAGACGATGGTGAACGACTCCAACGCCCGCTGCTCAGAGACAAGAACAACAAATCTCAGCTTGACTAGAAAATCAGGTCATCAAGGGTAAAAACGACGACGAGGAATTTTTCGGTTGATTGATTACCAGGCTTGGTGGCCTCCATCCGCCGCTGATCTCCTTGCATGCCAGCCTGTGAGGAATTAATTAACGAATGGTTAATGTCTTTGAGAATCTGCATCTCAAGATCAATGGCTAATGGCCTGGTTTGTTTGCTGGCCGGAGGAGTTGTTCGGTGGTTTGACGGGTTAAATAAGTTACCCCATGGCGAGGAGAGTGAGGGTCCAGGTGACGATGGAGGCGGCGGCGGCGGACATCATGTTGGCGGGGTAGCCCTGGCTGACG
This sequence comes from Zizania palustris, assembly GCA_019279435.1. Classification (NCBI taxonomy): domain Eukaryota; kingdom Viridiplantae; phylum Streptophyta; class Magnoliopsida; order Poales; family Poaceae; genus Zizania; species Zizania palustris. The sequence goes on from JAAALK010000284.1 coordinate 19,125,120, forward strand.
TCGTTTATGCCGGTGAGCGAGGTGGAGATTCCGACGACGCCGGTGAGGAGCGCGAAGATGACGAAGAACCCCGTCGCCAAGTTGCCGATCGGGAAGTAGATCGGGAACAGCCGCACCGGCGGCGACACCCCCTTCACTGCGCGCATCGCAACGATCGATCGAACACATCAATCAGACATATGCTGCAAGTTACAAAGAATGCATTTTTTTCTGACGCGATTAATTTCCTCTCTTACGTGAGTTCTCGCTCTCGTCGATACTGTAGTTGATGGCCCAGCCGGCGATGATGGCAACGACGACGTACAAGATGAGGTTGAGGAAGAGGAGGCCGGAGGCCAGGGACTTGGGCCCCCCCGACGCCATTGCTGCTTCTCTTGCTCTGGTAGGCTAGCTCGACCTGCTCGCCGAGACAGGAGAAGGTCTCAAAGGCAAGCACTCTCTGCGCTCTGCTGTTGCTGCGTTGATCGATACTGAAGTCAATATATACTCTAAAATGTGCGGTTTTTTAAGCGTAAAGATTGACAACTAACATAAGCCAAATGCAGCAGATAATCTCTCCTTGCTTGCAAGCAAGTGACAGTTAAGAGCATTTCCAAAAATCTCTTCATTTTCATTCTCTATTTGTCTATTTACCCAACTCTCCAATAAGATTTTTCTCTAAATTTACTATACACTCTAACATATTCTCTATTTCTAATTCTCTAAAAAAATTACTCCTCAATTTTAAAATCCAAAAATATTTTGAAAGATTTCATTCCTTTTTGAAATCTCAATTTCTAACCTTAGAAATCCCCAAGTTATAAATTTTTGAATTTTCAAATTTTAGAATTTTTTAAAATTATATTTTTACTCTTCTTTTTTAAAGAATTAATTTATTTTTGAAATATCAAATTCTAACTTTATAAATCCCAAGTTATAAATTTTTCAAATTTTAGAAAATTTATAAAAAATCTTTTTTCCTTTTTTCACGTACAAAAAAATAGTCTCCAATTTTTCAAAACTACATATGCTCACTGTGCATGTTCGTCCGCTACCGTGCATGCTTGCACGAGGCTGCCAACGTGAGTCCACCTAAAAAATGGCCATTCAACTTGGCCAGCAATATGAAGACTGATTTGGTCAGTTGGATGGTTTCGTCATATGGTTGGCCATTTTATGGAGGGTATTTTTAAATTTGGTAGGTTAAAATTTTATTTGGGGAGTGAGATGAAGAGGTTTTTAGAAATGCTGATCCAATATAGTATAATGTCCGGGGTGTAATGTACTTTATCCATCCAGGTACAATAATTTAGAACTAAATGAGACATTTTATACTTTAACAAATCTAGACAATACAGTACATATTCGTTATACTATGAAATATTCTACTCGGTAATAACTTATTATATTATGAAATGAAGAGAGTAGTTCTTACATGATTCTTACCGGTTAGCTGAGTAATTCTCTAATTTATTAATGATAACAGTTTTTTTTGACTTTAATGTCTTTCTTATAAATGTCGTATGTCTAGTAACTTTAATGTCTCACTAAAACTCGTTTGTCTTGTGATTTTAATGTCTCACTTGTACGGTGACTTGGTGACTTTGATATCATTTATATTGTCACCGTTAATCGCTAATATTAAATTATAGATCGGCCACTCAGATAGATAAGGTACCTATTCCTTTCGTCTGCGAGACTGGCAGCTGCTTTTGCTCTCTGCAAGTGAGGAATCTCCATCATCAGGGATAGAGTCGGTTCTTGTCTTTGATCACAAGTGCATCTCGATCCGTGGAGATAATTCGTTTAGATGCGCCAGTGTTGCATCAGTTCTTTTCCTTCGTGCTCGGCAACGTGCGGCTGCCGGCCTAAATGATGATCCGTTGAAAACTTGGCCACTGGTCAGTATTAGCTTGAGAGCTTCGGCTGAGAAGACTCGTGGTCCACTAAAAAAAACATGAAATTTCCGTCGGCTTTTCCGAAAGTCGACGGGAGTTAATTAACTTCCGTCGGTCTACGGGAGCCGACGGAAGTTAATTTAACTTCCGTCGGCCTACATCTTGACCGACGGAAATTAAATTTTCGCTCCCGACAGTTCTAGTGGGCGCTAATAATTTTCGTCGGCGAGATTTTGGCCGACGGAAGTTAAGTATATTTTTCATAACTTCCGTCGGCTTGTGTATGGCCGACGGAAGTTACTTGCCCTAATTAAGCCGCACCACACTGCCTCTGCCTCCCCGCCCTCTCACCGCCGCCTCCACGCCGCATGTGCCTCCCCCGCCCTCCCATCGCCAGCCTCCGCCTCCCCGCCCTCTCACCACCGCCTCCACGCCCTGAGGGCTCCACGCCGCATGTGCCTCCCCCGCCCTCCCATCGCCGCCTCCGCCTCCCCGCCCTCTCACCGCCGCCTCCACGCCTCGAGGCCTCCACCCGCCGCCTCCACGCCGCCTCTGCCTCCAAACAGAAAAGATGAGCGGAAACGGATTGAGATTCAGGTGATCTTTCAAAGTTGCAATGTTTATGAACTTCCTATTCTGTTAGTTTTAAATATGAAACAATAAATTATGATTTATGAATTATGACCATGGAACATGTTATTTGATGATTACTTGATCAATAATTAAAACAGTTTACTTAATGTCTTGCAAACTTCTCTCAGGAACAAGAAATAGATGATGATTTGGAGTTTCTGATTTTGGCTAGTGATGGCCTGTGGGATGTGGTGTCCTGAAATCCAGTTAGGCAGCTCACATGAAAAATATTGTAAGGAAAAATTGCCATATAAGTTATTGGTTCGAGATAGAGACAGTAATAAACTTGAAAATGCAGGTCATTTTCATGATTGAATCCTCCATATGCTGTGCTTCTTGTAACTTATGTTGCGTGTAGCTGTGTTCTCATCAACAACTTGCACTCAAACTATGAAATATGAATATTTGGAACTTTGGGACGTTTCTTGTTCATTCCCAAGTTTGTTCTGATATGATTGATCGATATGGTCATTTCAGGTTGCCGTTGCATAGATTCTCCCTGTTGCATAGATTCTCCCTCTGGCGAACAAAGTTAATTTCGTCTGTTTAATTTTTCCTTTCTTTATCTCGAATATGGACTTTTGCTGGCATCAAACATGATCAGGGTTCTCAAAATAAAGTGTGACGACGCAGACGGAAGTATCAGAGCAGCAAAGTTGCAAATTTTCTTTTTTTCGGATTTTTTAGTTAACTTCTGTCGGCCAATATTAGCCGACGGAAGTTATTGGCCCGTCGATAGAAAAAAGCAAAAAACAAAAAAAGTAATTTTCGTCAGCTAGGATTTGGCCGACGGAAGTTACCGATTTTCTGGTAACTTCCGTCGGCTAGATTTGGCCGACGAAAGTTAGCTAACTTCGTTTACCCGCTTTCGTCGGCCAAATGCCGACGGAAGTTAGCTTTTTGCTGACGGAAGTTAGCTTCTTCCATCGGGAAAGGGCTAACTTCCGTCGGTTTTGGCCGACGGAAGTTTCCTGGATTGTTATAGTGGTCAGCAAAGCTCATGTATCAATTAGGGCCTGTTCGGTTAGGGGGGATTGAAGGGGATTAGGAGGGATTGATGGGATTAGAGGGGATTGTAGTATAAATCCCCTCTAATCCCACCCAATCCCCCTCAATCTCCTTCCCCAAAGGGATTAAACGAACAACCCATTAGAGGGAAGAGGTACAGGAGGTGGTAGTAAAATTTGCACTATATAGTGACTAGACATTGTGGTGGTATCTCTCACTTGCATCAATATACGGAAGAGAAATTTTACTATCTTGATTAGAAACATGGTTATATGTGAACATACCATTGTATGAACCGTTTGTCTCCATTAAAAAACTTCATTTATTTTGCCACGAATTTGGCATCATTCAGATTTTCCTTGGATAGATAACAGATCGGGAGGAGAATGTCGATGGAGCTCGGAAACTTGGAGAAGCCGGCGTTGATGTAGTAATTCATGAATCATGATCACCATGGTTCAGTATGTAGTGAACGCTATAGTCTTGGCGTATAGTCCAAACCCTCGTGCTTTGTTACGACGAAAAAAAAATATTATAATGTTATCTAAAATAAATTTAATATATGTTTGTATGATATACGTTATTTACTTTTAATTATATGTGTCAATATATTTTTATTATTTTATTGTGTAATATTAAATAATATCAAAGAGTAAACTATAAAAATTATAATGAGAGTAGGTGTATGGTAAATGAGTATAGATATACATCTAATGTAGAGGAAGTGGAAGCCTGGGCTATTGGGAGGGTTTGATGCTCTCTAGGAACGAGATCTGGATCAGAATACTTGTGTACACCAGAAAATCACTCTAGGTGCAGTGGTGCCATGCCAACACTACGAAAAAATGGTATGTTTTCATCAGCTATCCGTCGGCTCATCCATGCCGATGAAATTAGCGTAACTTTCATCAGTCTTCACTGTAGCCGACGGAAGTTACGTAACTTCCGTCGGCTTTTCTTGACACCGACGGCTTAATGTTCTCAATCCCCTGTGCAAGCGTGCTCTAGGTAGCAATCTCATTATACCCCTCCTCCCTGCCGCCGCCACCGCACCACCCGTCCATCGCCTCTAGGTGCAAGTTAACAATACTATTGTTAGTAAAATCGTTACCGAATCGATTATCGATGGCCAAATGACTAGTTATTGTATTAACTAAACCATTACCAAATCAATTATTGATGCTACCAGAACGGTCAACCCAGTTATCAAACTTACTGGCCACATTGATTTATAAATCTCAACAATATTTGAAAGTCAAGAGCGAGCATGCTTGTTGTTAGAGGTGATGTAATGAAGTTTATCAAGAGTTAGCTTTAGTAGATGGACTATAGTACTGTGCTTCTATACTTATATCTTGTATTAGGGTGTATTTGGTTTAACAGTGAGATAGAATTGAACTTTGTTATCCTATCCCGTTACTTGTTTGGTTAAGGAAGCAAAGGGATGAACCATCCTAATTTAAGGAATATTCTCTCTAAATGTGGGATAATTCCATCCTAAAAATATGGGTGCAACTATTTCACTTGCGCACGCTTGTGCTCATGTAGGTTTGAAGTGAGTTCCTCAGCGGTAGAGCATTGTACTAACTTATTGATAAAGCATCAGGTGCCTCGCTAGTGGAGATTGGAGTGGTGGCACACTGGATCTGGGCAAAGCTCATGACGTTAGAGTTAGCGTGATGCTCACCCTTTATGTAGTACTCGTCGCTCTAAGACTAGGAGTGCCTATGGCTATAGGAGGAAAGACACAAGCCACATAAGTTGTATTTGACTGTTATGGAAAAGCTCATCGACATAAGACATTGGCACCGTGACAGGGGATGGGAACCTTAAGAAAAATTGAACTTAAACTCATAGTACTCCTCCCCCAATGCACATAACATGGCTATCACCATGGATGAGGAGAGACTGGGCGACATTGACTTGAGGTAGGGTAGCTTGCTGGCAGGAGTGGGACGACGTGGCACAATTTTATCGGTATCAAATATTCTAAATGACACATGTCACAAATTATAGATGAGCAAATGGCCCGAGACCATTGGGCCGGCCCTAAGTACGGCTAAAAAGCATGGCCCGGACACGGCACGACCCATTAGCAAATGGATATGGGTCAGCACGGCCCGACGATGGGGCCGTGCTTGAGCCGCCACCCTAGCACGATGGGCCGGCATGGGCACGACCAGTTTAAAGCATGCCCGAATAGGCCCGTTAATTAGTGTTCACTAATCACATTTATTAACTTCATTTCCCTCTTTCAAGTCAAAAGAATGTCAAAAAGAATATGCATACCCCATTTAGCCGCACATGCACATGCACATGCACAGATGCATTTCTCGCCTGTGCATGGGCCCACTACATGCAGCACGCTGCCATTTCGTGGCTCATGCTGAGAACCGGGCGGAAAAACAGGGCGCCTAGGTGAAAAGAAAGGGCAGGGCCTATTTATCTTAACGGGCTGAGTGGGCCTGCTGGCATGATTATCTTCAGTGCCGTGCTTGGGCTCATAGCCTGGCCCATGGACGTATATGGCACGACCCGTTAACCAACCAGATCGGACTGGGCCATCAGTAAATGGGCCATGCTTTCACGGGCCCTAGCCAGGCCGGGCCGCATATATCACAAATCTAGAGTCTACAATAGTGATGCTACATCCAGACTGCAACGATTTTTTTTTTCCAAAAATGATTTAGACCCTCTAAAAAATTAGTTTATCATCATCTATTTCTACGGAAAGGAGAATAGGACCATCAGCCTAGGCATGATTGCAAGTTTCCATCTCCCGCACGAATCTTAAAGTGGGGCTCGACGCCAGTAGAGTATAGAGGACGCCCCACGCCCCACGCCCCACGCCCCACGCCGAGCCATTTCGCCTGGCCAAACGAATCCCTCCGCCCGTCGCCACGCTCGCGTCCCCTACCCCCTACCAGTATCGCCGCCGGCCCCGCGCACGAGCCCCGACCACGATGGGCCTGTGGGACGCGCTCTACAGCGTGGTGATGCGCCGCAACGCGGTCTACGTCACCTTCGTCGTCGCCGGAGCCTTCGCCGGCGAGCGGGTACGCCCTTTCCTCTCTGATCTGTCCAACCGCTGCGTCGTCGTTTGACCCGATCTGATCTCATGTTGCGGTCTCTTGGTTTCGTTGCAGGCGGTGGATTACGGCGTGCACAAACTCTGGGAGATGAACAACGTTGGGGTATTTTTTTTTTCTCGCGCTCTATGAATCATGAATGTCCCCCACTTCTAGGTCTATTTGTCCCCTGTGTTGATTCGTGGCGTGCTAGATCCCGGATTCGTGATCTGGGTAGGCTTTTGTCCGCGCTGCCCCATCATGATGCGAATGATCCATTGTGGAGGTGCGAATAATCTATTGGTGATTCTTGTTTGTTGCAATATGAGGAAAAACCGTGTGTGGATATTGCTTGATCGCATTTCGTGCTCTAATTATTTTTTATTCGGCCTTTGGTGTTGCTAAATTAGTAGCAAGTTATATCTTTGTTCTGATACTACAACAACTTCTGAGGCCTTGTTTGGGAAGAGGGGGAGTAAAACTCCAGGGAATAATATCCCTGGGGGGATTTTGAGTGACATATTTCTCCCCCTCCAACTCTCTAGGAAGAAATTTCCCTTTGGGAAAATATTCCCAGCCACTATTTGGGAACCGAAGAGGATAAAAATCCTCTACTCAATTCATGGTGTAAAAAAGCTCTAATTTTTATGAATTCAATTGCATGTAGAACAAAAGATCACTCACTCTCTCTCAACAAGGGTAAATACAAAAGCTCAATTACATTGCATGTAGAACAAAGCTCACAAATCGCTCACTCTAACTCAACTAGAACAAATACAATTATCATCATGACGAGATAATAGAACACATCATATAGAATAAGATTCGGCAAGCAGCCAATCATCAAAACATGGAACAAAAGTAGGCAAAGGTCTTTAATCCGCAAAAGACTAAACCATTCCCGATTCTTGTGGCCAAAAACAACATCCAATCTCATGAAGTCTACGAAACGTAAAGAAATAGCAAAATTGAAAAACAAATCTCATCTCAACTAGCGCAAATTGTCCACTGCTTCGTATAAAACCCTCTTCTGGTATCGGCACTCATCATTGCTGCAGAATGTTTTATCGCCTCTGCATAAGATAAACACTCATCACTGTTTCTTTACTTTTTATTCTTCTATATTAAACAAAGCAGTATAGAAAAGAAAAAAGAACATATGATGGAGTATTGCAAACATCCCTGTAATGCTGTGTGGAGAAATACTAAAGAAAGGAAGACAACTCCACAAATGAAGACCCTTTAATTAAGGTAACCTGAATGCAAAACTAGAATAGCACCAGATTATTACAAATGTGTTTTACTTGGTTACTCCAGACATTTCCACCATAGATAAAAAACAAAAAAGTCCACAAACTTGACAAATATGTGGTTTCCCAGAAGTGAACATGCATGATTAACTCACAGAGAAGGGGCCAAATAGGCTACAAAAGATTCACGATGATATCTGAAGCTAGCTTTTATATACCTAATCATATATTCAATTGTTCTAATCATATATCTTTTGTTTCAACTTCTGGGCACAATAGTTGAGTCTGGCCAAGAAAATGTTATGCCTCATATTCCTGAAATTGTGTTTAACATTGGCAATAATACCATAATGAAACTACTGCCCAGTGGCCTCAGATAATACCAGAAGTTGAAACAAAGATATATGATATCAAAGAGTAAATATTTTAGAACAAAGATGCATACCTTGGAAGCAATTTCACCTTTAATCCATAGTAGACGGATATTTGGATTCTTGAAGTTGATGAAGATTTCACGATTCAACTCACATTTGAATATATTAGTTGCAAGTGCTTTTTCATCATCTGATAGTTCTTCAATTGACTCAAGAATAGCAAGACAATTCTTAATAGAACAATCATCTTTTGGTTTTGTTTTTCCATCCAATTCATCATTAAAATCACTAGTTTGCTTCTTTCTAAATCTACGTACTCCTGTAGAACTCCGGCAATTTGATTTTGCTTTCTTTTTTTCCATAACTAGCTCCTTTATGTCCAGAACAAGATGAATTTCTAAGTTCTTCTTCATCGAGGTTTATAGTGTTGTTTGATTCCCTTTGACCATCAAGATTAGCAAAGAACGGGTTCACACTAACTTCAGAAGGATTATCTAGATTGACACATTCATTTGGTGATGGTGGTGGAAGATCAATTGTTTCTGTTGATGTGAAATTTAATTCACCTGTAGCAATGCTACCTATTTATGCATTCAACACAATTGTAAGCTTAGGAATTTTCATGTTTCTATTGAAAATTTTACTACTACACAAGAATGAATTTTCCAACACAAATATAAGCTTAGGAATTTACCTTCATACAATTTTTCCATACTATCAAATAGAGGAAAGGGTTTTGAGCGAACTTTTTTCACTTTTGGAATGTCCTGTTCAATGCAAAAAGAATCATATGAAAAAGATAACACCAAAAATACTACTATTAGTGATAGAGTAAATAATATTACCTTACAAAGTTTATCCCATATTTCTGGTTCAGCAATGATCATACATAAGGAATCATGCCATCCGGTACCACTTTTCTTCCTTGCATCACGAATTGCTCTATAGTTTCCTTTAAGCTCTTTCTCCTTCTCTTGAATCTGTATTTTTGTAAATCCTGCTAATGGAAATTTTTCATTGAAGGCCTTAACAATGCTTTTCCATCCTTCGGTTGTCCAACCATTTTGGCCCCTAAACTTCTCATGCATGTGATCATGAAGTATGTCAACAAGTCCTTTCTCATAGTTAAAAATCCATGAGGCACGTGTAACTTCTCTTTTACTCATTGCTACACTATGAAAAAACATACAAATGGTCATAAACATACACCCTACAGATCTGAAATTCAATAGCAAATTGTGACAAAAATATAGGGTGTACCTAAATACTACTATTATTTGTAGATTGTTGATACTTCTTGTCATGCTCGATTTTGAGTGTATTGTTCCCACATTTGCATTGCAATTTGATCCCGCAATATATTTCCATCATGGAATTGGAGGTTGTCATATATTTGATGGTTATCATCTCCCTCTGGCATGTCAACATAATTAGTTGGTTGGATATAAGTAGGTTGGGTATCCAACCAACTCTCGTCTCCATTTAGGGTTCTAATTATGTTGTGGAATAAGGCTGCTGCAGCTGGAATTTTTATTTGAGATTCTATAGGATGATGTGTGCCCACTTTCAAAATTTGAAACCGCTTCTTTAGAACTCCGATAGCCCTCTCAATATGATTCCTTAGAATAGCATGTCGATGGTTGAATAACTCCTTATGATCTGCGTATTGGAGTCTTCTAGATGGACGTCGTGTCCTAAACTCACCTATGTGGTATCGAACTCCACGATATGGCGCAAGGAATGATGGTGTATTAGCATACCCTCCATCCACAAGATAGAATTTACCCTCTGGCACATGAAAACCCTTGGTAATAGCTGATCTAAGAACCCTGGCATCTGATGCCGACCCTTCCCACCCACAAGAGATGAATGTGAAGTTCAAATTAAAGTCACATACTACCATGACATTCTGGGATAGTGTGCCTTTCCTATTCCTATATGGGGGGGCTTTTTCTTCAGAAATTGTGATGGGGACATGTGTTCCATCAATGGCACCAATGCAATTCTACACATAAACAAAAGAAGTCTAAGACAAAGAAGATATTAGAAAATCAATTCATCTAGTGTGATGGCTCACCTTAAAAAATGGCCAAAAGCGAGAGTCGGATACAATCTTCGGGTGAGTTTGGATGGAACTAGGAAGCTTCACGAACTTGTGTGTGAGAGTAGGTATTATATCAAAAACAGCCTTTATATGCCTGTGTATTGTTTCACCACTATGCTGAAAAGCTTTTGCAATCTTCCATTACTAGCATTATGCGAGATCATAAACATAAACATTCCCAATTGCTCCTCAATAGTAACTCCACGTGTGTCACGTAAGAGACCCTCGCGTCTAAGATAATTTGATATTGTCTTAAATATATCCGGCTCCATACGAAACTCACTCCTACACCAACTCTCATGTCCCTCAAGAATTTCCTTCATCTTTTTAGCACCAGTGTATGTTGAAGTATGGACTAAACTTTTTGCATCATTCATCCATTCAAGTATGCTAGGAATAATTATGAAAAAGAATTCATCATCTTCTTCTTCTTCCATTTGCATGAATTTTTTGATTTTCTCCTTTCTATATTTCATAATGTCATTTCTAGAACCCATTATCTAATATTTACAGAAAAGACAAAATTAATATTCCATGATATTCCATTATCAAATTATTTGCATGAATAATTGAAAGACCACTAATGCTTGAAACAGTCATAGTTTGTGATCAGGTATTCAGGTCTGTGATCTTTTCTCAGGACTAAACCATTGCAACACTCAAACATAATCTAAGATTAGTCAAATATTATTGATCCCTGAGTCAAATTGCACATCAATAGAAACTATCAAGAATAACACTAGAAACATAAATATTCACATATGGATAAGTTCATGTTCAAGCAAAAAACACTGACCACATCTTTTAATTGAAAGTACCTTATTAATTAGTGGATCTGGTCAGCGAAGACGACGAGCTTGAAAATCAACCCAAGTAGACAAATCTGATACCTGAAATATTAATAGTCCTAAAAATTATTCAACCGAACAAATATCTTAATCATGCAATTTCTTAATCATGCAGAAATTATTCGAAAACCTCGAATCGCGGAGTGGACGGTGGCGGCTGTATGCCTGCACGCCCGCGCGAGCACCGAGCGGGCGGCAGCGGCTGCGCGCCTGCACGCCCCAGCGAGCACCGAGCGGGCGGCAGCGGCTGTGCGCCTGAACGCCCGAGCGAGCGCGGAGCGGGCGGCGGTTGTGCGCCTGCGGGCCCGCGCGAGCGCCGAACGGGCGGCAACGGCTGCACGCCTGCACGCCCGAGCGAGCGCGGAGCCAACGGCTTCGGTCAGCGACGGAGCGGTCAGCGACGTCGTTGCGCGCTTGCGTGAGCGGGGAGCGAGCGGCGACGGGGAGAAGCCACACGGGGAGAAGACAAGCAGCAGCCACACGGGGAGAAGAAACCACGAATGAGAAGGTGTTTTTTTCTCTCCCCGGGGATACACAGGGTTAGGGTTAATTTGGCCCATGGAAATTTCAGCCCACTCATCATCCAAATGGTTATCACGGGCTGACGGGAATAAAAAACCTGGGCCAAAAATTCCACCGGGTTTGGGCCAAAATCCCCACCGGGATAGGGCCTCCCAAACAAGGCCTGCCAGGGATTTTTTTCCCCTGTTGATCAAGAGAATGGCTTCCTTTGCAGTTATTTGATTTCTCTTGGTAATGTACTAATGTTTATGTGGTTTACCCTGCCAATCTATATACTACTCTAGTAGTGGTGAATCTACCACCACCACTAGCTTTTCATTGACACGGGGACTTATATTATTAGTAAAATTTATATTACTTGTAAAACTGATATATTACTTTTGAAACTGAATTACAATGAATGTTATTTTATCATATTTTAAGTTATTTTTATTATTTGCATGGTGTTCTTTTAGTGTCATGTTTTTTTCCGTTGTAACGCACGGACACTCAACTAGTATGTCATAGAATTTAGGGAGCTAGGAGCAAAAGCATATAATACTCCATTACTGAAGCTGCAACCACTTTGATTTTAGTTGCATGCTTGATTTCACAGGGCATGCTTGACTTCACATTACAAAGTATGACATTCAGTTGTATGCTCTAGACAGTGCTTTGGAAAGCTTAAAGCTGTAGAATCACGGCTGTAATGATATGGTTCATAGCAAAACTCCATCAAGGACAGTGGAATCTTTTGAGGATCAAATATACTGCTAGTAGCTGGTTGGTTTGCTGATCCAGGATTTTGAAACCTGCATGTTATTGTGTTTTATGCCCAACATGCACTATAGTTACTCCAAGCTTAACTACCTAAGTACCTAACTGTATTTCATATGTTAGACAGGCATGGATGGACCTTGTTACCAGCAATAGACATGCAATGAATAAAGTACTTTACTTTGAAACTGACTTGTTTGCTTTGCAAAATTTGTTGATGCCTGGAGCCCAGGACAACTGCTTTGGTTTGTTCTTAGCAATGTAATATCATATACCTCAACTTATATTATACAACATTTATGAATAATAACTGCATTTTGAACAGTATGGGTTAAACCGTGTGAACATAATATATACTGTGCTTAATGGATCTAATTATCATTTAGATTTGAGGACTGAGGTTGGATGAATGTGTATTATATTGAAACTGTTTTAGCCCAATGTGGACTGAGCTAGACATTATATTAATTTTGCAATGGCAACTTCATGGTTGCAGATGCAGATTTTTACTACATTTTGGTATAACATTGTATTGCACAATGCTGTGTTCTTGTATTTGCATAATCTTTGTATAGTTTGCAACTAGTATATTACAACTTGCTTCCATCTATCTTTCATCTTCATCTCCTGCTCATACCCCTAAAAATAATATTATTTGTGATATCTCATATCTGTACTAGCTTCAGTTGATGTCTGTGTTCTCTCTCTCTCTCTCTCTCTCTCTCTCTCTCTCTCTCTCTTGTTTTCAACTGATGTCCATGACTCCATGTTCTCATTTATCTCACACATACTTGGTAATAAATTTGAGTTCTGATTCAGGACTACAGCCTTTATTTCTGCATATAGAAAACATGTGCATGCAGACTGTACTATGTTTTCATACCCAATACATTCTAGATGCACGTTGCCTCATTGTTTCCCTTATATGTGCGCAACATTGTATTTCTTAAGTTAGTTAAGAAATCCAAATGATTTGATGATTGTTTGTCATCTGGAAATGCAGAAAAGGTACGAAGATATATCAGTTCTGGGGCAAAGGCCAGCTGAGTGAGAACACTGAACCAATTCCCTCAGAATCATGCTTTACGTGAAAGTAGACACGCTTTTATGCTCAATGTTTTGTCATTTCTTTGGCACAATAAGCATTGTAAAATCCCTAACTCCCCCGAGAGTTGGTACTCGATTCATTCACTTGAACATACTTTGGGAATTTTGAGGTGCATGGCCAAAATATTCTGCAGCCATGCGATTGTGTTCTCTGGAATCTGTGGAAAACTATCCAAACGCTTTTGAATGGAAGTTGTTTTGATGTCTTGTTATGTAACCACCAATGCTGCCGTGGAATGCATGATTTTGGTGTGGTAATGGTGCTGTATTTTACAGGCATCTGACAATTTCTTCTCTGTTAGCGTCCCTTTTTGATATCCTCTGTAGGAACGCAATTAGCAGGTTGCAACATATTATTGTCTCAAAACTCATATCTGAGTTCTTGACGTTGGCAACCGATACTATCTTGATCCGTCCAGAGTTTCAGGGGTAATTTTCCTCTTCCCTGATCTTATCGGGTTGACGGACCATCATTGCCTTGATATATGCATGTCTAAAGTGGGTATTTGTCATTAATTGAGTTTATTTTTATATCATTAAGTCGTTTTTCCGTTATATTATATTTGTTGCACCCCATCGCCCGACACTGCTTTAAATTATGTAACAATTTGTTAATAACACTAAGAAGTGATAGGGGAAAAAGAATAGCATGTTAATAATACTAAGGGCTAAGAGCCTGTTTAGATCCTATGAACTAATAATTGTCGGTAGCTTTGGTTTATCCAAATAGTCCAATTAATTACTAAACTAATTGTTAGTTCATGATAGGGGCTCTTTTCTCTTTTTTTAGGTATTAGTCCATAGTATCCAAACATATGTGAATTAATTATTAGCCAACTAATAATTAGTTTAAGCTAACAATTAGTTTTAGTCTATCCAAACGGGTTATAAGAAGTGATAGGGAAAAGAATAACAAGAAAAATCCCACTAGTCCCAAAACGTAGATGGCTACGTGTCTGGATTTGGCATTTTGGACATATGTCACATAACCGAAGATATCAACAGAAATTCTTCGTTGGGGGAGTACCTCCCCGTTCTTGTCCATGTGGGGTTTAAATTTCTTCATCCCTGCCTTCGCTAAGCATGTCTGGGACATATTTTCCTTCATCTCGATTCCTCATGGGGAATTTATTCCCTCGGAGCCTCGTCCTCGCTTCAATATCTTACAAGAAATCAACTAGTGCAACACTTTTTGGCATCCTCATGAGCTCCACCTCACTCTACGCCTTCCTCATTACCGACAATAGTGGCGACCGCCACCGTTACCTCATAGGCTACACACTCTCATCTAAGAAGTAGCAGAGCTTCATCCAACCCTTGCTCCTCTCACGTGCCGCCACGCGTGGCATCGACTTCATCCCCATCAACATTGAGTGCCCCCTCCCCAACAAGGGCCCCTTCACCTCTCCATCCACAATGCAAGCTCTACGACAATGACTTAGCATGCCGACACAACGCCTTCTCCACCCTCAACATATTAGTCCCTATCGTCAACACGCTCCATGCCATCGAACGCTTCCACAACTGCATCTCCATGCTCCAAGTCATATCTAAGCTCGATGTCATGCTCCATGGGGCCACACCTTTGACATTCCTAGCTAGGTCATTGTCTACACCATTGTTGCCTTCAGCCTCCTCACTGCCCTTTGTATCCCCTGATGGAAATATGCCTAAGAGAATTCTAGGGGAACAAGAAGTTTTGGTCTAAGGCCAAAAGTTCTAGATTCTGGTGCAATCGGAAGTTTTGAACCATCCCTAATTTCGATTTCTGGAGGAACCAGAAGTTCGGGGCCTACCTGAAAGGTGAATTCTGTACGAACCACAAATTCTGGGTGGAACTGGAACTTCTAGGTCGAAATAAATTTGATACAAAATGTTATTTTCAAACGTTCTGGTTGGACCAGAAGTTCTGAGTCCGGAAGCTCTAGTTGGATTGGAAGTTCCGAATAGAAATAAATTCATACCAACGGTTATTTTCAGAAGTTCCGGGCCTAGACCACAACTTCCGAACAAACGTACAGAGGGCACTATAGTAAGGAGAGGACGACTAGGATGAAAAGTTGATGTTGCTATTGCTCTGCTAATCCTAGTTGCCACCTCTCCTCTCTCTTCTTTGCCACAACAGTTGTGGTCGATCTCCCCAAATCTCGTGAGCGATACTAGTATACTGACATGAGGTGATCCCGTCCCTATACATGGTGGATACCGTAGAGCACATGTGGATACCGTTGTGGTCGATTCTCCCCAATCTCGTGAGCTCTAGTATACGGACTGACATGAGGTGTTGATCTTCTCATGGAGATCGCCACACCGTGTCATGTTCATCGCCAACATGTGATGCTTCTCCTCATTAATTGGTAAGAAATGCTATTAATTGTAATAGACTCATACATGATCATGAGGGCTTGAAACGTGATGACTCGAAGGAGAATAACATGGAGAAAGGTCAGACTAACATCACAATTAATATGATTAC
>JAAALK010000284.1:19152427-19182015 GCA_019279435.1 Zizania palustris
GACCAAATCAGTCTTCATATTGCTGGCCAAGTTGAATGGCCATTTTTTAGGTGGACTCACGTTGGCAGCCTCGTGCAAGCATGCACGGTAGCGGACGAACATGCACAGTGAGCATATGTAGTTTTGAAAAATTGGAGACTATTTTTTTGTACGTGAAAAAAGGAAAAAAGATTTTTTTATAAATTTTCTAAAATTTGAAAAATTTATAACTTGGGATTTATAAAGTTAGAATTTGATATTTCAAAAATAAATTAATTCTTTAAAAAAGAAGAGTAAAAATATAATTTTAAAAAAATTCTAAAATTTGAAAATTCAAAAATTTATAACTTGGGGATTTCTAAGGTTAGAAATTGAGATTTCAAAAAGGAATGAAATCTTTCAAAATATTTTTGGATTTTAAAATTGAGGAGTAATTTTTTTAGAGAATTAGAAATAGAGAATATGTTAGAGTGTATAGTAAATTTAGAGAAAAATCTTATTGGAGAGTTGGGTAAATAGACAAATAGAGAATGAAAATGGAGAGATTTTGGAAATGCTAACTGTCACTTGCTTGCAAGCAAGGAGAGATTATCTGCTGCATTTGGCTTAATTATGTTAGTTGTCAATCTTTACGCTTAAAAAACCGCACATTTTAGAGTATATATTGACTTCAGTATCGATCAACGCAGCAACAGCAGAGCGCAGAGAGTGCTTGCCTTTGAGACCTTCTCCTGTCTCGGCGAGCAGGTCGAGCTAGCCTACCAGAGCAAGAGAAACAGCAATGGCGTCGGGGGGGCCCAAGTCCCTGGCCTCCGGCCTCCTCTTCCTCAACCTCATCTTGTACGTCGTCGTTGCCATCATCGCCGGCTGGGCCATCAACTACAGTATCGACGAGAGCGAGAACTCACGTAAGAGAGGAAATTAATCGCGTCAGAAAAAATGCATTCTTTGTAACTTGCAGCATATGTCTGATTGATGTGTTCGATCGATCGTTGCGATGCGCGCAGTGAAGGGGGTGTCGCCGCCGGTGCGGCTGTTCCCGATCTACTTCCCGATCGGCAACTTGGCGACGGGGTTCTTCGTCATCTTCGCGCTCCTCACCGGCGTCGTCGGAATCTCCACCTCGCTCACCGGCATAAACGACGTCAGCCAGGGCTACCCCGCCAACATGATGTCCGCCGCCGCCGCCTCCATCGTCACCTGGACCCTCACTCTCCTCGCCATGGGGTAACTTATTTAACCCGTCAAACCACCGAACAACGAACTCCTCCGGCCAGCAAACAAACCAGGCCATTAGCCATTGATCTTGAGATGCAGATTCTCAAAGACATTAACCATTCGTTAATTAATTCCTCACAGGCTGGCATGCAAGGAGATCAGCGGCGGATGGAGGCCACCAAGCCTGGTAATCAATCAACCGAAAAATTCCTCGTCGTCGTTTTTACCCTTGATGACCTGATTTTCTAGTCAAGCTGAGATTTGTTGTTCTTGTCTCTGAGCAGCGGGCGTTGGAGTCGTTCACCATCGTCTTGGCCCTGACGCAGTTGCTGTGCGCCGGATCGCTCCACGCCGGAGCGCACGCGGCCATCATCCAGACGCCAATGGCTAGCAGAGTTTGATATATATACGGCGTCGAGCCGTCACGTACGCACAGTGGTGTCGATGGTCAGTATAAAAATGCGTATCAATCTTGGAAAACGATTGGTTTACGTGTACCCGCGTGAGGATGTGTGTGCATTTCTGTAGTTTGTGGATGTGGTCTCTCAGTCTCTGTGCTTGTGGCGAAAATTGTTCATTTACTTGTATTTGTCTCCGGCGGTAATTCTTTCATTAAGCACTGAAGTGGTAACTTTGTGATTGAGAACTGCAACAGAACGAATTCATCGTCTAGTTCAAATTATGACACGTTCATAAATTACAAAGAAATCCGATGCTCATAAATTACGCACAAGCACATCTTACATGTATCACAAGTGAAAAGATGGGGATCCTCTACCATAAATATTGGGTTAATTACCTCTATGCCATCATTATTTTTCGTAATGCCAAAAATACCACTAAAATTTTGCTATTTGCTCACATGCCATTATTTGGGTTAATTTTTTCTGTGCCATTATAATTTTTACGGTTTGCTAATATGCCATTAGTGTGTCACTGACAGATGGGGGCTGCCACAGTCACTGACAGTGATATATAGGCAATTTCTGAAAATTATAATGGCACGCGAGTAATTTTCCCTTATTTTTACTGTTTGATGCCCACATGTCATTTTATACTTGAGCTGACAATACAAACCCACCTACAGGTGTCTAATTTTTTGTATTTCCATGTTTGCTCCTACGATACTGACTTCTTCTTCATCCACGCCCATCTTCGTCTGGTCACGCTGGCCTCCTCTTCCATGGTGGCTGCCGCGACTTGACGAGAAGGAAGAGCTTGACGCCGGCCACCACGATGCGCGCCTCGGCGGGGAGGTCGACGACGTCCACGATGGTGGTGCGGTAAATGTCCTCCTCGAAGACGAAAAACTCATTGGAGTAGTTGATGCTGCTCGTGTTGTAGTCGGCCATGGCGAGGATCGGGGCCTAAGATGTCGTGGGCGAGTTAGAGGCCCAAGAGGAGATCCTCACCGTAGGGTCAAGGTGTTCTGATCTGAACAAGTGCTTTGAAAATTTCTCCAAGATGTAATTCACTACAGGAATCCAGCAAACTTCCGTCGGTTTTGGCTTTTCCCGATGGAAGAAGCCAACTTTCGTCGGCAAAAACCTAACTTCTGTTGGTATCTGGTCGACGGAAGCGGTTCGACGTAAATTGGTTAACTTATGTCGGCCACTGACGGAAGTTGTCGTGGTATTTTGCCACGTCAGCAGAAGCCCCGTAACTTCCATCGGCCACGTGGAGGATCCTCAGGATTTGTTTCAAACTCCGGCCGTATAACATCAAGCATCTCATCCATCCTATCGTCAGTCACACTATCATCTTCTTCTTCCTCTACTAATACCGTTTTTTACGGCCTATCTCGCCATAGTGCACCCAAACTTTATAATCTGGCAAGAAACCATATTTGCAAATGTGCAGTGACAACGTTCTCTTGTCTTGTCAAACGAGAATGTCTTGTCAAAGCGAATGCACGCTCAACAAATTTCTCAACGTTGATTATCCACTCCCTCATGTGAGCTCCACTTTTTTCCAACTACTATACATCTACTGTCGATCGTCCTTAGCCATTCTAGAGGCAAAATATTTATTCAATCGAGAATGCATCATAAGTACTACACGTTTTTACATACATACCACAACCCTATGTCTATAGGAAAAGATAGGTCCTAAACCCACCCAAGAGTGACAAACAAAATGTGGTATTTATGATGAGCCATGAGTCCGAACGAAATTTCAGTAGCATAACCTCGCTGTTCTCCAATTACACGCCTGATAGTGGTGCAATGGAGAACAACAATGTTATTACACTGAAACCTCGTTCGGACTCATGACTCATCATAAATACCACGCTCTATCGCCTACTTCGAGGCTGTCCAAAAAGGGACAATTACAGACCTACACATCTCACACTGTAGGACCGAAAGTAGCGACCAGAGGGGGGGTGCATGGGCGCCTAAAAAATTATTTCGAATCAATGGCCTGCTCCCAACACCCAACGCACCTCAACAGACTTAGCAAAGAAAGGTAAACAAATCAACAGAGCCTCAAAAGATCTAGCCTAAAAACAACTGGTGTCCTAATCGAAAATACACCAAAACAGTGCTAATAGGCAGATTAACAAAGCATTTAAAACATGGGCAGATCAAACTTCACAGAGATAGATCATCACAAATATTTAACATGAGTGCACATAAAACGAGGAATCTTACTATTCAAGATTTGTCTCCTGTTTGGTACTTGACGAGGAATGCTTCGAAGAACGTAGTGCCGAAGCCTGTTGTGACCTTGCCGAAGTATGCTTCGAAGTCCTCGTGCGGAGGCTGTCGATGTGTGTAGCAAAAAAACGCGAAGCCTACTTCAGAACGAAGTAGCTTCGCAAGATACAGTGCAAAATGAAACACACCGCAGCACACTTCGAGCGAAGCCAACAGAAAAAAATTAAGCCTGGAAATATATACTTTGAATCACTGTAGAAGCCTGTCAGTACACAAGCTTCGAACCAATCACACCTCTGAATAAAAGTGGCTTCGACCAAAGACTGAACTTCGAACAATGAAACTTTGAGCCACACGAAGCTCTGAGACTACAGTTCTGATTGACGCACGAGAGAGCCAGCGAAGTCGAATAAACAAAGAGACAAAACACTAGCAGCCTAGCTGCTGAAAGAAACAGCCTACCTACTCAAGCCTTAGAGACTCTAGGCTAGTAATCGAGAGCACTTAGACACATTTCCTTGCTTTGGAGAAACCTGCAGGTCTACGCACAGTGACAGGCTGCAACTAGTAGCTCACGAACTCCCATGCCAAACAGCCTCTCTGCCGGGACCCACACATTGATTCCGCAGGAAAAAACCACACACTCCTGTGGCTTGAACAAAGAAACTATGTTGCAAAGTTGTTGCTTTAAACCATAGGACCTATAAGCTAGTATCTAGGCTATGTCTGATGGTGATGACAGAAAATGAAGCTCCGTGCAAAGACTTGATGACTAGTTCTGTGACTCTATGAGCATGCATACGGACAAATCAAATCAGCCACGCAATTGGAAAAACAACAGCGCCTTGTTTAAAAAATAACTCGGTGTGCAGTATAGGAATAGCAGAAACTACACCGATAGAAAACAAGAAATGGCACATGTATCGAGGCGACGTTGGAAAACAAAACACAACGATGAGTTCGATGGATGAACAACCATGAATAAAAACCTGATTAGTCAATATCTCCGTGGTCGCGCGAAATACAACAGTGGCGGCGGAGAAGAAAGAACGCCGGGAGGAAGAACGCCAAAAGTGACCCATCCTTTTTGATTAGTAAAGTAATTTCTGAAAGGTAACCCTAACCCTAGGGATTGGAGCCCTGTTTATAGGCAGCCCAATAGCCTAGGAAAATACCAAAAGACCCTTAGAGTTTTTACAGACGCTGAAATAAAATGGAAAAGACCAAACTGCCCTTAGGATATTTTTATAGACTTGACTGACTGACTGTGGGCCTAAGGACAAAATAGTAAACTCCTATTTGCAGATGACTTATCCGGAAGCGGAGCTTTCGTAGCGACTACGGCTTCACCTCAGAACAGTCCGATCCAAGATCAGCGGTCGTCAGTTTTGCGCCAAAACTGACAAAGCGTCCACCGACTTTGCACGAGGTACCCGGATTGGGCCGACCCGATTCCGCGGCTCTCTCAGCCCGACAATCGCCCGCCTCCCGTGTACCTGAGTCAATCCTAGTCAACAGCCCAGTGGATCCTCTGCTGCTGCTAGCCCATGTACCCGGATTGGGCCAGCCCGACTTTGCGGCCCCTCTACCCGACAGTCGCTCGCTGCCCGTGTACCTAAGTCACATGCGGCCCAGACACAGCATGTCTTCTCCTCTCTTCAGTCCACTTTGACTTCCGTTGACAATGACTCATCACATCTGGAGCCATGAGGCCCACGCTCTTCAGCATGGCTCCTCACACATGCATGACATGTGTGAGACATGTTGGTCCGAAACGGGTGACACATACGTTTCGTTACACTATTTACGTTGTTGTCAAATAAAGAAATGCATATGAAATAATATATATAAGAAAGTATATATATATGTAATACTAATCACCGTAATGAAATCATCAACAAACCACAAATTAATACAAGAATTCAATTAATAGCACATCGCATACAAAACACTTGTAGTAACATAAATAGTCAACATAATGAATCAATTTCCACTTGACATGCATTAGAAAATGAATCAATTATTCATTATATCACATACTACGACAAAAATCAAGTGTATCATACGATCAATTTCCACTTGACATGCATTAGCAAATGAATCAATTATTCATTATATCACATACTACAACAAAATTTAAGTGTCTATCATACAATCAATCTCCATCCGGCCAGCACGACAAAATTATTGCTAATATAACCTAGAGCAATCACTGCAATCCACTATGACAAAATTCACAAATCAAAAGTGAAGAAAATTCTTAAAGCGGAAAAAATTACTTGGCAGCGGCGGATCGGAGGCCGGCGGGCGGCGGCCGGCTGAACATGGCATATGAAACATATTAATACATGAACAATTTTTTAAAAAAAATCACAACATATATTGCATATAAACATCGCAACATATATTCACATTTCTCAATTCAATTCAATTCACAATTCAATTCAATTCAATTCACACCATATATTCACAATTCACAAAGTAAACAATAATTCAATCACAATGCAAGTGAGGAAATTAGATAGAGGATCGAGAGGGGTTAAAATTACTTGGCGGACAACAGCGGTCGGTGGCGGACAACGGCTGTCGGTGGTGGTCGACGGGCGATGACGGACGTTAGTGGTCGGCGGGTGATGGATGGCGATGGTCGGCGATGAGGCAGGGCGCTTTGGTGGTGGCGTGCGTGGGGGCGGGGGCTGGGGCGGGGGCGGTGGCGGCGGGTGGCGGACAGCGGGTAGCGATAGGGCGGCGAGCAGCGGCGAGCAAGGCGGTGGCTTCTCGGGCAGCGATGTGGGTGCGCGTACAGGGAAGTTAGGTTTCCCTGTACGCGCGCGGGAAGAGAAAAATATCTCTCTTAATGTGGGATCGGAATGACAACTAGAGGGAGGGGGTGAATAGGCGCCTCGACAAATTCTTGCAAATATGATGGCCTTTTCAAATTACCCAACGCACCTCTAAATGAACAAACAGAAGCAGATGTAGTAAATACTCCGATAAAAACAAATGTTATCATCCTCCTATCTGATATTATATCAAATGATAGATTGAGGGATCACCAGCACTGAATTTGAACACACAAAGACTGCACTTTAAAAATAGCTCTGAAACTTTTTCTGTTCTATACAAAAGACTCACAAAAAAAAACAATTTTAGAATGGGCTTGGTGGAACATGTGCTTGGCAGTACATGCAGTTGTTAATGGCGAAAAACATCACTACATACGACAGCACATGATCGGCAAGCTGGGAAAGAAAAAGAAGGGAGAAAAATGTTTCTAGATTCAACTTTCAGCCTTCAAGATTTTCAGCAAATGACCACCTTCCAGAATTTTTATAGCATATAGATGAGCCAAAAAATATATGTAGATGTGTTAAGAACCTTTTGCAAACTTCAAATATGGAACCCTTGTAACTTGTACAACAAGAGTTATGTAGAACTCAGGTCCAAAAACAGAACCAAAGCAGATCAAAAATCACCTCAAAGATTGAATCCACACTAAAAACAGAACACAACTTAGCAGATATCAGAAGTTTTCAAAACTTTTTAGGCACTTTGTTGGAGAGAAAAATATATGCAGAAGTGGTCAAAACATTTTGCAAATTTCAAACATGAAACCCTTGAAACTTGGACAACAAAAATTATGTAGAACTCAGGTGCAAAATAGTACCAAAACAGATCAAAAATTGCCTCAAAGATTGAATCCAGACTAAAGACAGAACTCAACACTCGGCAGAAATCAGAAGTTTCCAGAACTTTTTAGGCACTTTGTTGGACAGAACAATATATGCAGCAGTGGTCAAAATTTTTTGCAAACTTCAAAAATGGAACCCTGGAAACTTGTACAACAAAATTTGTGAAGAACTTAGGTCCAAAGACAGTATCAAAACAGTTCAAAACTCAGCTCCAAAAGTGAATCACAAAAGGGATGAACAGTACCTGCGCTGGAAGCTCCTTGCTACGCTTTTCTGTGCTTGATCCGACACAAACAGATGGTGAACAGTAAGCACGAAATTAAGAACTGTAAAAAGGCTAGAACAAAATAAAAATTGTGGTTGGTAGCCCCCAAAATGTTCAGCTGAAAGAGTCAGCTAAACCATAGGCCTTTGGGTCCTTTATATAGGCAAGCCCATTAAAGAAATTACCAAAATGTCATTAGGGTAAGAGTTCTAGGTATTTACCTAATTGCCATAATGAATTTTCAGAATTATAAATTCTAAAAAATCCATTAATGCAAACTCCTAATTTATTACATCATAGCCCCTATTCTTTTAATATTTTTTTTAGAATTAAGAATTCCGAAAAATACTAAAAGATTACACTTAATCTAGATGACAAAACAGAAAAAATAGACTCCTAATTACTATAATTAAAAACATTTTCTGATGCGACGGTTTTTAGCAAAAACCGACAAAGCCTCCTCGATCGCCGACATGTGTCGCCAATCCGCGAACTCGACCGCCAGCAAGTCTCCTGTTCTCGATCCCCTCGAGCCGCCTGATCACTTGCACTGGCCTCTCTTTTGCTGACTTGACCGTCACGCTGTCTCGACCATCCGTCCATCCATGTCTTGCTCTATCTCCTCGTGCACTCCTGAGATCATCTCCAACTTCACCTCGTGTTGACAAGGAAACGTGCCCCCGCACTTGGGTCAGTTCGATGATCCAAAAGTGCACGGATACTTAGGGACAAACCTAAGCGTGACGTGGCACCGACGTCGCATTCCGACTACCCTTAATAGTGATAAGGGGGGTGGAGTCGCTAGGCAACTGGATTACACAAAATAATCCAATTAGCCGAAAGAAATAGATTAAACAGAGCAAAATCAACAAACCTGTCGGAACCCGTCTAGTTCGAAGTCTGATGCGAAGGGTGCGCCGAAGGGTACCTTCGACGTCTCGTGCGAAGTGCTCCGCCGAAGGGTGCTTCGGCGTTCGGACTGATCCGGCCGAAGATAGACTCCGAATGGATCTGAACGTAGTGATCACCTCCGAACAACGGGGTTCGGTGGGCGATCTCCGATACAACAATCTACAGAACAGTGACGCGAGGGCCACACACGAGGGCAACTTTGTCCGGTGCGGAGTATGGTCATGGCGAAGCCTGTTGCGACGAAGTATGCTTGGCGAAGCTTTTTGCGACGGAGTATGATGGCGAAGCCTGTTGCCGAAGCCTGCAGTCCCGCCGAAGGGTGTCCTGGGGGACCTCCGAAACCGATCTCTCAGCTCCGGACACCTTCGACGAAGGGGCTCCGAACGTGCGAAGCCTGCAACAGAAGAGTGTGAAGTACCAATTCGGCCTGAGGACCGAATTTTGCTAAGTGTTGCATGGGTAGCGAAGGTAGCAATCTGTTACGCAGATTAGTGGATAATTCACAGGCGAAGTAACAAGGCGATAGCAATCTATTACGTAGATTAACGGATACTTCACGGGCGAAGTAACAAGGCTTACCACTGTTCCATAGCGTCGACGGAGGGCTTTCAAGCAAACCCACGAAGAGGTACATGAAAATAAAGGTAAAGTAAATGCAATAAAAGCACGAGCTTTGGTTTGGTTTGAGTTGGGGGGGGCTTCTCACACCGGCCATGCCTCTCTATTTATAGGGGGTTAACTCCTAATATAATCTGCTATTGATCCGGCCAGATAGAGATAGATATTGAGCTGGAAACGGGTACAACTCTATATCTGCCGAGGTGGGCGTCGACCAGGCCCGTCGAGGCCTGCTCCTCGGGCCGAAGCTTCGGTAGCATGGGCTTTGGCTAGGCCTGTCGAGGCCTGCTTCTCGGGCCGAAGCTTTGGTAGTGTGGG
Organism: Zizania palustris; assembly: GCA_019279435.1. NCBI lineage: Eukaryota > Viridiplantae > Streptophyta > Magnoliopsida > Poales > Poaceae > Zizania > Zizania palustris. The sequence goes on from JAAALK010000284.1 coordinate 19,162,087, forward strand.
CCTCCGAAGACTTCTGAAGCTTCGGCAGCGTGGGCCTCCGAAGGCTTCCTGGCCGAAGCCCATGGGCTGGCTAGAGGCTTTCGGAGCCCATAGCTCAGTGGGATTCGGCCCTATAGGGCATCGGATAGACCCTGGACATGTGTACTTTCGACCCAAATCACCAAAACTTGATATTCTGACAATCTAGCCGTTAATGCCATTTTTTGCTATCAACACATGCCCCCTGCCTTTTAGTGAACTAGTGAACTAAAAGACAATGAGCTGAAGACGATACCACCCATATCGGCTTTCCGACACTTTTATGATGTTTGCCACACACTTCAGAAATACCTTTTCAAGTATCTACCATTCAAAGCTCTTCGAAACCGCTCTCCCTGCAGGGATTCCAACACATATGCGTTGCCGGGGGTGATTTCGGCTATCTTAAAAGGACCTTCCCAACTTTGTGACCACTTGCCAAATTTGGGGCTCTTCGTGCCTAAAGGCAAAATCGTCTTCTATACCAAATCGTCTATTTGAAATGTTTTTGGCCTAACTTTTTTATTGTAGGCTCTAGCTACTCTCTTCTTGTCCATTTCCACGGCTTCTAAAGCCCTTAGCCTCTTATCGGTCACTTCCTCTAGATTATCCTTTAGAAGAGTTTCATACTCATCGACTGATAAGCCACTTTGCTTTAACACCCTTAAGGAGCCAAGATCAACCTCCACAGGTAGGACGACCTCTTGTCCATATACCAGTTCATATGGACTAACTTTGGTGGCACTGTGCTTTGTAATCCTACAAGCCCATAGCGCCTCGGAAAGCACCTCATGCCACCTTTTAGGGAACTCTTCGATTTTCTTCTTAATAAGTTTAATCACAGTTTTATTACTGTTGATAGCAACAAAATGGCATTAATGGCTAGATCGTCAAAATATCAATTTTGGTGATTTGGGCCGAAAATACACATGTCTAGGGTCTATCCGAAGCCCTACAGGGCCGAAGCCCACTGAGCTATGGGCTCCGAAAGCCTCTAGCCAGCCCACGGGCTTCGGCTAGGAAGCCTTCGGAGGCCCACGCTGCCGAAGCTTCGGCCTGAGGAGCAAGCCTCGACGGGCCTAGCCGAAGCCCACGCTACTGAAGCTTCGGCCCGAGGAGCAGGCCTCGATGGACCTGGCCGAAGCCCACGCTACCAAAGCTTCGGCCTGAGAAGCAAGCCTCGACGGGCCTAGCCGAAACCCACGCTACCGAAGCTTCGGCCCGAGGAGCAGGCCTCGACGGGCCTGACCGAAGCCCACGTTACTGAAGCTTCAGCCCGAGGAGCAGGCCTCGATGGGCCTGGCCGAAGCCCACGCTACCGAAGCTTCGGCCCGAGGAGCAGGCCTGGCCGAAGCCCACCTCGGCATAGATAGAGTTGTACGCGTTTCCAGCTCACTCTCTATCTCTATCTGGCCGGATCAATAGCAGATTAGATTAGGAGTTAACCCCCTATAAATAGAGAGGCATGGCCGGCGTGAGAGCCCCCCCAACTCAAACCAAACCAAAGCCCATGCTTTGATTGCATTTATTTTACCTTTATTTTCCTGTACCTGTTCGTGGGTTTGCCTGGAAGCCCTCCGTTGGCCGCTACGGAACAGTGGTAATCTTTGTTACTTTGCCTGTGAAGTATCCGTTAATCTACGTAATAGATTGCTATCGCCTTGTTACTTCGCTTGTGAATTATCCGCTAATCTGCATAACAGATTGCTACCTTCGCTACCCGTGCAACATTAGCAAAATTCGGTCCTCAGGCCGAATTGGTACTTCACACTCTTCTGTTGCAGGCTTCGCACGTTCGGAGCCCCTTCGTCGAAGGTGTCTGGAGCTGAGAGATCGGTTTCGGAGGTCCCCCAGGACACCCTTCGGCGAGACTGCAGGCTTCGGCAACAGGCTTCGCCAGCATACTCCGTCGCAACAGGCTTCGCTAAGCATACTTCGTCGCAACAGGCTTCGCCACGAACATACTTCGCACCGGACGAAGTTGCACTTGCACGTGGCCCTCGCGTCACTGTTCTGTAGATTGATGTATCGGAGATCGCACATCGAACCCCGCTGTTCGGAGGTGATCACTACGTTCAGATCCATTCGGAGTCTATCTTCGGCCGGATCAGTCCGAATACCGAAGCACCCTTCGGCGGAGCACTTCACACGAGATGCCGAAGGTACCCTTCTGTGCACCCTTCGCACCAGACTTCGAACCAGATGGGCTCCGACTGGTTTGTTGATTTTGCTCTGTTTAATCTATTTCTTTCGGCTAATTGGATTATTTTGTCCCTAAGTATCCGTGCAGATTAGCGAGTACTTCACAGGCGAAGTAACAAGGCGATAGCAATCTATTACGTAGATTAACGGATACTTCACGGACGAAGTAACAAGGCCTACCACTATTCCGTAGCGGCCGACGGAGGGCTTCTAGGCAAACCCACGAAGAGGTACAGGAAAATAAAGGTAAAGTAAATGCAATCAAAGCACGAGCTTTGGTTTGGTTTGAGTTGGGGGGGGGGCTTCTCACGCCGGCCATGCCTCTCTATTTATAGGGGGTTAACTCCTAATCTAATCTGCTATTGATCTGGCCAGATAGAGATAGAGATTGAGCTGGAAACGCATACAACTCTATCTCTGCTGAGGTGGGCTTCGACTAGGCCCGTCGAGGCCTGCTCCTCGGGCCGAAGTTTCGGTAGCGTGGGCTTCGGCCAGGCCCGTCGGCTACTTCAGGCCGAATGGAAGTTAAATGACGCCCGTCAACTTTCCAAAATGCCGATGGAAGTTAAAATAGCCAATGGAATTTTAACATTTTGTTGTAGTGATTACATATCTGAATCATCATCTATGGATAAAGAAATATTGTGAAATCATGGATCTGAGTCTTGTTTGTTTGTTTGTGTATGACACCTCAATGATTTTGTGGGAAGAACACGAGCTCAACTTGTCTGTTTGACCACAAAAAGATTTTATTTTGTGTAATTTTGTACCCTTTTGCCTTTCTGTAATGATTCTTAGAGGGGTTTTGACTTGTGAAGATTATTTACATCATAGTTATTTGTCTTCTAAGTATTGAATCTTTTCATCCTTTATCTCTTAGAAATGATTTTGAGACGATGAATCTTAAAGCGTTTACGTGATCCGAGCAAGATAAGCATACTAGACTGTAGAGGGAAGCACATGAAGATAATCGAAGCAGGAATATCCGAATATGTCTAGATTCCTAAACTCAGCGAATGAAATTGTCTGAACAAAAAATCAGCAGGGGAACAAAAATTGTCTGAACAAAATTTACAAACTTTATAATCTTACATAGGGCATAAATACGTAAATCACACAAGTCCTAGTGCTCGACTAATGCAACAACAGAAGAAGCTGATAGCCAGATCCCCATGCATCACGTTCTCGGATTTCTCCATGTGCTGCATCTTCATCCTCTCCGCCACGACTGCCTGATGCCATCGATGGCTTCACCATGACGGCAGCCGCCACCGGCTTGGGGCACGACAGCTTGCATGACATAGCACATAGGACGTCGACCTCCCCGCCGAAGCATGCATCACGTTGGTCGATGATGAGATCCCCGCCGAGGCGTGAATCACAGTGGCTGATGACGAGCTCTTCCTTCTCATCAAGTCATGGTAGCCACAGTTGAGGAGGACTAGAGGAGGAGGCCCGTGTGACCATATGAAGAAGGGCATGGTCGCCATGGAGGAATAAGAAGCAAGTATCACAAGGGAAAACATGTCAATACAAAAAATCAAGTACTTGCAGGTGGGTCCATATTATCAGCTCAGGTATAAAATGGTACGTGGGCATTGAATAACAAAAAAACAATGACAGGAGCAAATAGCAAAATTTTAGTGGTATTTCTGGTGTTACGAGAAATAATGGTGGCACGGAGGTAATTAACCCAATATTGGGTTGGCGCTACGGTGTTTCAGGTGTGGTCTTGTAATGCCTGTATCTTTGGCCTATATCACAATTTTTCATTCTAAGAAAGTGTAGCATTTATTTAACTTAGGGATGAAAATGGAGTGGAAAGTTTCCGTCTGTTCCGAAAAAATGGATACGAAGAAGCTTATATGAAAACGAAAATGGAATTTTGTGGACCAAAAACGAATACATATTTTTTCGAAAACAGAACCAGAAACGGTACGACAATTTTAGTTGGAAATAGATATTTCACGGGAAAATTCTGTATAAAAAACGGATAGTTTCCGCATCATAGGCCCAAACTACTTCTCCTCTACCTTAAACATATTTTGAATAGCAGCCCACACTGCCACACCGAGCCATCCATGGTAACCTGCCAGGTATCTTTATCACTCGTTTTCTCACCCTCCATTGTTTTTCATATAACCAACATCGGCCTTGGCTATAGCCGATGCTTGGTGCTGCTAGTCTGTCTGCCCCTTAGGTCAGCCTTGAAGGGAAGGACTCGCACGTCACTCCGGTGGCTAAAATAGAAGACAACACTACCGCTTCTTCTGCCGATGGTGCTCCACGATCGGTCGTTCCTGCCAAGCCTGCCGACGTGAGTATTCTTGTATTTGCCATGACATCATAACCCTCTTTTTCTTGACTTCTTTTCCTTTTTTTCAGTCCTTCGTACAGAAGTTCCCCTTTGACATTGGTCCCTATCTTGAGGCCAATGAGGAGGTTATGAACGCTCATGCACCGGCTATGGCTCGGATTTCTTTGGAGGTGACAGAGGTTGTATCAGATATGATGCGTCACCTTGAGGACCCGGTAGAGGACCTAGCTGATATGGCCATCGGGGTGGCGGGACTCACCTCTTCGCCGGAGATCGAATGATGCAACCCAACTCCGAGTGCCGAATCCTGCCGGGATTAACCTTGGGAAGCCAAGGGTGGTGATGCACCGAAGAGTAGTTGTTTGTAGGGTTGTGTTGTTGTTTTCCTAGCTAATTAGATACATATTTCTAGTCCGAAGACTTGTCGTCCAAGTAATCTACATTGTATCTGATTCTGGATCATCCTCATCTTCCCTCCTTCATTGGCTCCTTCATGTCTGGTCAAATTGTAACCACATGGACAAACTTCTTTGACCATATTTGATCAGACTTCTTTAACTTATGTTGACCATGTGACATCTTTGGTGGGCCTGGTATTTACCAAATCTCGGTGTCAACATCCACTCTTCAATGTTGCCATACATGAGAACAATTAAATTATGGGCATTAGATAGAAACTAATTTTCTTGTGTAATGTTATTCTTATTTAGGAGCGAGTTCACCTGTTGATTTATTTGCTTTGCACGAGCGCAAGTTATTGCTCCTTCAAAATGATTTGGAATATGTTGATCATTAGGGGAAGGAAATGATGCTGACACTAGGATGTCTGTATCATCCCCCCTTCTTGAAAAGGAGTCATCCTCGACTCTGTTTGTTCTAGTCCAAAGAACGGTGACAAATCAACAATATTGAAAGTAGTACTCACATTGTAGTTATCTCCAGGAAGCTCAATCTTGTATGCATTGTCATTTATGTTCTCTAACACTTTGAATGTACCATCAACACGTGGCATAAGTTTAGACTTGCGCTTCTCTGGAAAACACTCTTTGCGTAGATGCACCCAAATCAGATCACCCAATTTGAAAAGCATATTCTTTCTTCCTTTGTTTTCCTTTTGACGGAAATACCATGACTTCTTCTCTATAGATTCCTTGCTCTTTGGATGCATAGCTTTCACAAACACAGCACTTTGTTGCATCCATGTTTGCTCTCTCTTGAAAAGGAAGTGGCAACAAATCTAGCGGTGTGATTGGCTTAAAACCATACACCACTTCAAACACCCACAATTGTGTTGTTGAGTGAACAACTCTATTGTATGCAAATTCAACATGTGGAAGGTAGTCCCCCCATTCCTTCAAGTTCTTCTTGATCAATGTTCGTAGTAACATGGAAAGTGTACGGTTTAACACCGTTGTTTGACCATTAGTTTGTGGGTGAAAAGTTGTTGAAAACAACAATTTTGTTCCAAGCTTGTCCCACAACGTCTTACAAAAGTAACTCATAAACTTCACATCACGATCTGAAACAATGGTCCTAGGCATCCCATATATTATCACAATTTCCCTGAAAAATAAATTAGCAATATGTGAAGCATCATCGATCTTGTGACAAGGAATAAAGTGTGCTATTTTAGAAAACCTATCCATAGTTAAAAATATGGAATCTATCCCCCTTTTCTCCTAGGCAATCCCAAAATAAAGTCCATGCTAATATCTTCACAAGGTGCACTAGGAACAGAAAGTGGAGTATACAAGCCATATGGGTTAAGTTTGGACTTAGCCTTATGGCATGTGGCACGTTGCTGCACAAATCATTCAACATCTCGTTGCATCTTTGGCCAATAAAAATTATTGGACAACATGACCAAAATTTTTTATCTCCCAAAATGTCCCATTAAACCTCTGCCATGTTATTCCTGCAACAACAACAAATGTAGGGACAAATCTGGAACACATAGCTTGTTAGCATGGAACAAGAACCCATCATAAACATGAATTTTTTCTAGCCTTTCTTATCTTTACATTTATAGTATGGTTCATCAATATATCATGTTGAGATAAAAGAACAATCCTGTGAGACAATGCATCAGCAACGACAATTTCTTTGTCATTATTGTATTTTACAATGTATGTGAAAGATTCAATAAATTCAACCCATTTAGCATGTCTACGGTTCAGTTTAGCTTACCCTCTCAAATTTTAGTGCTTCATGATCAGAATGAATGATAAATTCTTTGGGCAATAGATAATGCTGCCAAGTGTCTAGAACACGGACCAAAGCATACAACTCTTTATCATAAACAAGATAATTTAATTGAGAACCACCAAGTTTCTTTCTAAAGTATGCTACTGGTTTTCCTTCTTGTATCAAAATGCCACCAACACCCAAACCACTAGCATCACATTCAATTTCAAATGGTTTGTCAAAATCAGGTAAAACAAGCAAATGTGCTTCAGTTAGGCATTTCTTAAGTTCTTGTTGGACCGGAAATGGCGACCAGAGGGGGGGTGAATGGGAGCTTTTAAAAACTTGGGCTAAAAACAGCCTTCGGTTTTAATCCTGTCTACTGCGGAACAGGCTTCGAACACCAACCTTCGAAGGTCTGGTTCGGAGGTATTTGACAGCTCCGAACATAGGCTTCGCAGGGAGTAAAAGTCCGAAGCCAAGTAGACTTCGCTCCACACACAGCCCCGAAAACAACTCTGCTAAGTCAGTGCAGGCTCCGCACACAGGGTGGTTTGAGCAGGCTTCGCACTTCACCCTTCGCAAGAGAGGACTACCCTCTGAGGACTTCGACCTAAAACTTAGCGACTGCAACTGGTGCTGGGCTTCGTTCTGCGAAGGTCTAAACGCACACTAACAGACTACGCTAGGGGCTTCGACACGAGAAGCAGAAACGGGCTTCGATCAGGGCTTCGCTAGTAAGCTGCGAGGTCTAGCCTCCTGTTACACAGAGCGAACGCACGCTAAAAAACACACTTCGCACACAACACACTTCGCCAACACAGGCTTCGATGCACTGTCACAAGTCACTCAAGGTGACACACAATTGGACGAAGTATGCAGCGAGGTATGTAAAACAAGCTCAAGCAAACAGCACACAGAGGGAGGGCTTCACCACTTGAACCAGGAACACAAAAATGAACTCACTGGATGTATTCAAAGTATGAGGAGGCTAGTACAGGAGCTCAATAGTAAATGCTCAAAGTGTTAAATGTTACCTACCGAGCCCCCATATTTACAGCCCACAGTTCACCCAAGTGAAATGACTACTTTACCCCTAGGGTTTACACCAATTTTGTCTCTACAGAACAGAGGGGTACAAAAGGTAGTCTACTTTATTCTGGAGGCTTCTCTGTCAGCTTTGCAGAGGGGACAACGTCAGTTTTTTGCAGAGCAGACAGTGTCAGCCTTTGCAGTCTTTGACCTTCCTGAAGCCCCCCTTCGCACGCGAGGGGTGCGGTAGCTTCGGTGAGAAGCCTTGAGCCTGATGGCCTTCGCTTCACCGAAGATAGCCTCCGATACAGTGATGGTTTTGAGCCGAAGCCGTCAAAGCCCTTGGGCCTTCGCACCAACACCTCCGGAGTGGACCACCACGGCTTCGCAGCTACTCCCAGCTCGAACTCCGTCAGTCCGTGTATCGAAGCCATGCATGGCCGAAGTACCACAAGTCATCCTTCACTCCGAAGCCAGCCTTGCTCCGAAGCCTTCCTCACTCCAAAGCCCCACCTTCGGAGTACCACCCTTCGAAGTCCCTCCTTCGTCCAAGGCCTTCGCATGAAGCATTCCATGAGCACTTTGTCGCAGTGTCTCTCCCCGAGCACACTCCTCGACGAGCCTCACCCGGACCATGCCTTCGATGCGCCTCGACTTCTGAGACCTTCGTCGGGTACCTTCGAATGTCTCCCTCCGGAGCACACTTCGAACGCCTTGCCTCCGCAGAGGACTTGATCCATCCAAACTCCGAAGTCACTCCATCCGGAGTACCTTCGAAGAGCCTCGCCTCCGAGGACTTTGTCTCGGAGTACCTTCACCCGAAGCCACGCTCCGCACTTACTGCCCTCTCCTGGTGCACCTCGACCCGAGGTCCGACCCCGACCCCTTCGCAGCCACCGTGATGGAGCTCCCTGCTCCCCTGGCATCAAGCCTCCCGCTTGACCCAGGTTCACCTGCCGCGAACCGTCCGTCGCCTCCGAAATCCCCTGCGCACCACAGACAAGTAGACAAGTGTATCCAGTACTCCGGAGACCCCTCCGGGTTAGCAACCTTCGGCACACACTACGGTGTACCACCCAAAGTACCGAGACCTTCGGTACAAACCCAGTCATCGTGTACTGTCAGACCCCTCCGACAGGCACACTCCGCTGCAACAGCTGCAGCAACCAAACCACCGAACCCTTCGGTGAAACCACCTCCGAACACCTTCGGAGTTCCAACCTCCGAACCCCCTTCGGAGGTACCCCTTCGAACCAGAGGGTAAAAACCTGTCACTCATCACACTCCGAAACCAACCCTTGGTTTCTCAGTTCTTGAAATGTTTTTGACTTACCCCAAACAAATTCAGCACCTTCCTTGGTGAGCTCATTTAAAGGCGCAGCGATGGTGCTGAAATTCTTCAAAAAATGTCGATAGAACCTAGCAAGACCATGAAAGCTTCTCACTTGATTAACATTGGCAGGTGTTGGCTAATTCTTGATTGCTTCAACTTTAGATTCATCCACTTCTACTCCCTATGCAGAAACAACAAAGCCCCAAAAGACAACCTTGTTTGTGGAAAATGTGCAATTCTCCTTGTTAGCATACAAAATTTTAGATCGAAGTACTTGTAGCACTTGTACAATATGGTCAACATGCTCTTCTTTGCCACGACTATGTATCAAAATGTCATAAAAATAAACCACCACAAAATTTCCAATAAAGGCTCTCAAAACATGATTCATTAGTCTCATGAATGTACTAGGTGCATTAGTTAAACCGACATGCATCACTAACCACTCATACAAACTAAATTTTGTTTTGAATGCAATTTTCCACTCATCGTGCTCTTTCATTCTAATTTGATGATACCCACTGCTCAAATCAATTTTTGAGAAAATACCAGCACCACTCAATTCAACAAGCATATCGTGTAACTTAGGAATAAGACGTTGATATCTAATTTTGATGTTGTTAATTACTCTACAATCTACACACATGCGCTATGTACAATCTTTCTTAGGAACTAGAATTACAGGAACTGCGCAAAGACTAAGGCTTTCATGAACATACCATTTTTCAAGAAGTGCTTGTACTTATCGTTGTATTTCTTTCGTGTCCTCTGGATTGGCTCGATACGAAGGTCGGTTTAGAAGATAAGCTCCTGGTATAAGGTCGATTTGACATCCAATACCTCGAAGTGGGGGAAGACCGGCCAGTATTTCTTCTTCAGAAAAACATTATCAAACTCTTGCAAAACATTTGTGATAGCACTTGGAAGAGAAGAGATATCATCAGTAGAAATCAATACATCTTTGTATACTAGCACAAAGTGCACACAATTTGAGTTTTTATTTACTTCTCTTAGTTCTGATTTAGTGGCTAGGATAACTAACTTTTATTTTCACCCTTTTATTCCCATTCTCATTTGATTTGTAACTCTCATTTCCAGAACTGGATTTCTCAGTTTTATTTTTCTCTTACTCCTTACTTCCAACATTTACCTCATTCTTTTGCATTGTATCAGCATAAATTTATTATGAGACATTGGTCGAAGGACAAATTCTTTGTTGTTCCATTGAAATGAATACTAATTAGTGCGACCATCATGTTGAATGCCACGATCAAATTTCCATGGTCGACCTAGTAGCAAATGACAAACCGTCATAGGAATAACATCACATTCTACTGTATCATAATTGTGACGCCCCGATTTACCAAATCGGAACATTATTGAATTTCCATAGAAAAACAATAATAACAAGAGGTTCATCATGCGACAACGTACATACGAGCAAACATTCGTGGTTCACAGACCACATTATTACATAAGTGTAAAATTAAAAGAAACTATAAAAACAATACGACATGATGAATGTCTTTTTCAAGATCTTTTTCTTGATTGGGTCGCTACTCCAGACCATCTTCTCATAGTAGGCAGCCTCTGAAGTGTTTGTCCAACGGGTATGAGTACAAAAAGTACTCAACAAGCCACTGAGAATACAATAATAATGTAGGATAATAACAAAGGAATGATAATGGCTAAAAGTGCGGAAAAATACATTTTTCAGTTATAGCATTTAGTGTAGTCAAGTTTAATCATGCGGAATATTAAACATGAACAATATAATACCATCTAACTCGAGGAGTGATTTTTCCCTCCTTGCTCAACAATCCTTATATGCCAAGTCATCATGCACATTCATTAAAATAAACTAACTGCGAGTAGTCACGCAACCCGCCCTTGACCGTGGGCTCGACTTTTCGAAAAGATTTAAAACTCTGATCAGAGGTGTACCACTGTACCCACAAGGCACACACTCATCCCAAACACCAAAGTGTAACGAGATGACCCATACCACGAGAACTCGTGCCAAAACCTCAGCCTGAAATGCTCCAAGCGATAGTCACCAGCTCTAGGTTTCGCCGGCGCGCCGAGCCGCATCCTAGCTAACGTCGCACCCCCTTTTGCGCCACGTCGGTACAAGCCACCTGCAGGTGCTGCTTGAACCATCTCCAAGTGGTGCCTCAGATTGGAACACTCCATACCTTAGTTAGGACTTACCCACTAGACTTGTGGTTAGTACGGAAATGTATTGCAACGGATCCCGCAGACCGATCCTTGTAGTTCCCCGGGTGCTATCGACCAATGCCCTAGCTTGCACCCGGAACCCACATGCATACACACTTAACCCAAAACACTATCACCAACTAAATTCCAGAGATAAGAATAACGGGGATCATATAGTAGAATCCAAACTGCTACGACTCATTTTTAACCTATAGCAATTGTGTCAATACATCGGACACTAGCTAATAGTACTAATAATATGGTGACAAGGAGTTTAGGCTAGATAGCATGGCTTGGGTTTGCACTTCAAGGTCGGGGATCTAAATAAATATAATGTAGGGCTTTCATTTGACTAATGCATGTATAACCTATGTGTTTTAGCGATAGTTTAACAAAACTGGGTTCAATATGCTCAAAAGATTGGTTTGGTGACTTGCCTTGATCAGCAAAGGGTGAGGGAGGAACTTCCGGGAAGTATTCCGGCTCCTCGGTGGCGTCGTAATCTTCTCGTTACATATAATAAACATTCTAAAACCACATAACCACAAAAGGTTTTGATTGGGATAAATACATGAAGTGAAGTCATGAACTACCCTGAAATTATTATTTGAATTTTTAAGGCAATTTTATGGAGTTAGGGATTTTTCTAAAAGAATGAAGAATATATCTTAAAGGGTCTTTAAATACTCTATTAAATAAAAATAAAATACTCAAAGTAAACCTACTATTTTATTGCATAAACATGTAGAGGATAAAATTATAAATTTTTTGGAATTGAAATGGTTAAATTTGGAGTTAAAATGAGTAAGATATGAATTTTTGAAGTTTAAAACCATTTCTGGAATTTTATTTAAATCTAAAAACAGTTGCCGGTCCATGGTGAACCGGATCCACCGTGAACCCACGCACTATGCGCGTGCGCCGGATCATGGATCAGCGTTGGATCATGATCGGGCGGCTGCAGGCGAGGCGGGAGTGTTACGTTGACGTGGACGGCCAGTATTAAAACATTGAAATGGTACGCGATGGATGGCTCAGATTAAATGCGGGTTTTAAATACTAACGGATGATCCAGATTAAAATGTACCCTTTCGCTGAGATCCGATGGGCTAGATTAAACCAAACATGCGATATAATCTACACCGTCCGATCGCGATTACACAGTCGTGATTGAATCCGACACGACATGGGTACTCTACCAGTGTCGGTCATCTTCTTCGGCGACGGCGAGGGCCTAGCAGCCACGCCGAGCGACGGCGGCTAGATCTAAGGGATAAAATGGAACCAGTAAAGCGTAGTGGTCAAGATGGTACCATTGGCGAGGCTAGGGGTCGTCGGGTTGTGGTCGGCGATGAGCGGGGGCGGCGAAGGAGTTCGGGTCCTCATCGGTGATGCGGTTCCGGCGGTCTTCAGCGGTGACAGAGGGGTGGATGAGGTCAGGGTCGCGTCGATGATCACACAGGTGCGGTCGCCGAGGGTGGAGGAGGACTTTGGTGACAGCGAGCGGCGGCTGGAGCGCGGGTAGTGGTGTGGCGTTAAAAAGGGTGTCGCGGATGTTTCGTTCGAGTTCATTCCAAGTGTTAGCGAGGGGTGAACACGGGGGTTTCCGGGGGCTTAAATAGGGGTGCCGGTGGTGCAAATGGCCGATGGAAAACATGGAAAGCCGAGGGAGGGCATTCACTCTCACCGGCGAGGTCTCTCCATGCACCTGCGCTACGATCCCGGGGCTTAAATGCGTCACTCAATGGGGGGAAATGGCCGGCGGGCCTCGGGGGACATTTAAGTGCCTCCAATTTAATGGGAGGGGGTCGGCGGGAGCGGATCGTGGAGAGGGGTCATCGGCCGACGGGATTTGGGGGGGAGCGTGAGGTGGATGATAGGTCCGACAGGTGGGGGCCATTGTTAGTGGGGAGCAGGGGCATGGATGCGGCAACGGGTGGGACTGACCGATGGGGTCGAGCTCAGCCGAGAGAGAGAGTTGGCGCCAACAAGTGGGGTCGAGGTGTCGGGCGTGCACGCGGAGGAAGAGGGGGTCGCTGACAAGCAGGGCCCATCTGTCAGTGAGGGGTGCGGGGAAGGAGTGGGCTGGGCCGGCTAGTCGAGGGGGAAAGGGGAAAGGGGCCTGTTACTGTTCAAATTCATTTCTGAATAAATTTAATTGTTGAAATTGTTTTAAAATTTTTGGGTTGTTTCCACGGGTGATAAAAATTTGTAAAAATTCTCAAAATATATCTTGGGCTTGGGATCATATACAAATTTTCTTAGCCTCTGGTTTGGACATCTCCTCTAGGTTTAAGTTCATGGGCCAAAATTTTCCATGCCATTACAATTTTCACGGTTTTGAAATATGCCATTGGCATGTCATTGACAGATGGGACCTACCACAGTCACTGACAATGGCATTTTTAAAATTATAGAAAATTTTAATGGTATTTTTACAAATTTCCCTAAGTTCATTTAGGCATAAATAGAATTAAAGGAATTTCAAAAATAATATTTTTCAGAAAAATATAATAAAAGGTATTTTTATTTCTTTGAAAATTTGGGGTGTTACAAACCTATCCTCCTTACAAAGAATCTCGTCCTCGAGATTCGAAAAGTTTCTCGAATAGCTCGGGTATTGAGTCTTTAACTCGTCCTCTTTTTCCCATGTGGCTTCTTCGACGAGGTGGTTGTCCACTGGACCTTGCAGAAGTGGACCACACGACTTCTAGTTACCCTTTCCTTGACCTCTAGAATCCAGACGGGTTTCTCGATGTAGGTCAAGTCTTCTTGGACATTGAGTTGTTGGAGGTCAGCTTCCTCGGTGGGTACACAGAGACATTTCTTCAACTTAGAGACGTGGAACACATCATGGACTCCTGCCAAAGATGGTGGTAGCTCCAACTAATATGCCACCTCTCCTTGCCGTCGGAGGATCTGAAAGGGTCTGACATAACGGGGGGCTAACTTCCCTCTCATGTTGAACCTTTGGGTGCCACGGAGGGGAGTGACTCGGAGGTAGACATAGTCGCCCTCCTCAAAGGTCAGATCTCTTCGTCGGCTATCGGCATAGCTCTTCTATCAGGACTGGGCTATTTTCAATCTGTCCCTGATGACCTTAACCTTCTCTTTTGCTTCCTGCAATATGTCTGTCCCGAATAGTTGTGACTCTCCGGTCTGATCCTAGAGCAGCGGTGTTCTGCACCTGCACCCAAAAAGTGCCTTAAACGGGGACATCTACAGGCTGACTTGGTAGTAGTTGTTGTAGGAGAACTCCGTATAAGGCAAGTTATTATCCCACATTCCGCCAAAGTCTAGAGTGCATGCTCTAAGCATATCTTCCAACACCTGTGAGAAACCAAGGGTTGGTTTTGAAGTCTATGATGAGTGATTGACAGATTTTATCCTTTGATTCGGAGGTTGGTTCTCCGAAGGTGTTCGGAGGTTGTTTCACCTAAGGGTTCGGTGGGTCTGTTTTGCTGCAGCTGTTGCAGCGGAGTGTGCTTGTCGGAGGGGTCCGACAGTACAAAATGACTTGGTTGTACTAAAGGGTTCGGTACTTTTGGCGGTACACTGGAGTGTCCGCCGAAGGTTGTTTACCCGGAGAGGTCTTCGGGGTACTGGATACACTTGTCTGTTTGTCTGTGGTGTGCAGGTGACTTCGGAGGAGACAGACAGTTCACTTCAAGTGAACATGGGTCAAGCAGGAGGCTTGATGCCAGGCGAGCGGGGAGCTCGGTCGCGAAGGCTGCGAAGGGGTCGAGGTCAGACCTCGGGTCGAGGTGCACCAGGAGAAGGCAGTAAGTGCGGAGCCTGGCTCTGGGTGAAGGTACTCCGAGACGAAGTCCTCGGAGGCGAGACACTTCGAAGGGTACTTCGAATGGAGTGGCTTCGGAGTATGGTGGACAAAGTCCTCAGCGATGAGGCAAGGCGTTCGAAGTGTGCTCTGGAGGGAGGCACTCGAAGGTATACCCGACGAAGGTCTCAGAAGTTGAGGTGCATCGAAGGCATGGTCCGGGTGAGGTTCATCGAGGAGTGTGCTCGGGGAGAGACACTACGACGAAGTGCTCATGGAATGCTTCATGCGAAGGCCTTGGATGAAGGAGGGTACTCCGAAGGTGGGGCTTTGGAGTGAGGCTGACTTGAGGTACTTCGGCCATGCATGGCTTCGGTACACGGGCTGACGGAGTTTGAGCTAGGAGAAGCTGCGAAGCCATGGTGGTCCACTCCAGATGTGTTGGTGCGAAGGCCCAAGGGTTTTTACGGCTTCGGCTCAAAACCGTCTCTGTATCGAAGGCTGACTTCGGTGAAGCGAACGCCGTCAGGCTCGAGGCTTCTCACCGAAGCTACCGCACCCCTCGCGTGTGAAGGGGGCTTCAGAAGGCTCCAAAACTACAAAGGCTGACCGCGTCTGCTCTGCAAAATCTGGTGTTGTCTCCTCTGCGAAGCTGACAAAAGAAGCCTCCAAATAAAGTAGACTACCAGTTGTACCCCCCTGTTTTGATGAGACAAAAACAGTGTAAACCCTAGGGGTAAAGTAGTCTATTCACAGGGATAAATATTACCTATAAATAGTGGAAACTAGCTAGGTCACATCAACACTTGAGCAGTCATTTTTAGCTCCTGTGCTAGCCGCCACACACGTTGTATTCGGTCTATGAGTTCATTTTGTGTTCCCTGTTCAAGCAATGAAACTTTGATTTTGTTGTTCTTTTACTGCTTGAACTTGTATGCATACTTCACTGCATGCTTTGATCTCTCCGTGTCTCACTTCTTTTGAGTTGAGCTTGTGCACTGAATCTTTTCTGGAGAAGTGTGTGAGAAGCCTGTTCGAGTGAAGTGTGTGCTTTTCAGTGTTAGTTCGCTCTGTGTAAACTGGAGGCAAGACCTCTCTAATTACTAGCGAAGCACTGTTCTTGGCTTAGATCGAAGCCCGTTTTCTTCATTTGTCAAAGTTCTAGGCAAAGTCTGTTCAATGTGTGTTTAGACCTTCGAAGTACGAAGCCTAGCACCAGTTGCTATCGCTGAGTGTTTGGTCGAAGTCCGCTCTTGTGAAGGGTGAAGTGCGAAGCCTGCTCGAAGGCACTCAGTGTGCTGAGCCTGCACTGACTTAGCAGAGCTGATTGAAGTCCTCAGAGGGAAGTCCGCTCTTGCAAAGGGTGAAGTGCGAAGCTTGCTCGAAGGCACCCTGTGTGCGGAGCCTACACTGACTTAGCAGAGCTGAATTTTTGGGGTTGTGGGTGGAGCGAAGTCTTCTTGGCTTCGAACTTTTGCTCCTTTCGAAGCCTGATTTCAGAGCTGTGAAATACCTCCGAACCATAACTTCGATGGGTGTGTTCGAAACCTGTTCCGTAGAAGACAGAAGTAAAACAGAAAGCTATTTTAAGTATGAAATTTTAAAAGCTCTCATTCACCCCCCCTCTGGTCGCCGTTTTCGGTCCAACAATTGGTATCAGAGTGGGATAAGATCACCAGTTGACCTTAACCGGTTTTGTGATCTATTGGCGACATGGACAGATTTAGTAAAATACCTCTATTCGATGGGACGAACTTTGCATACTGGAAGGTGCGCATGGAGGCTACTTGCTAAGCCAAGGAAATGCAATTTGGGAGATTGTGGACTCACAATACTCCATCCCTGAAACTCGCACCTCTCAAACAAAGAAGGATCAGTATAATGCCAACTCCAAGGCAAGAATATACTGTTCATTGGTTTGAGTAGAAGTGAGTTTGATAGGGTGCAGCACCTTAGGACATCTAGAGAGATTTGGACTACACTCACTACTTTTCATGAGGGCTCTACACAGATTAAGGCCAGGCGCCAAAGCACATACAATCAACAGTATCAGCTGTTTGTGCAGGCAACTGGTGAGTCTATAGATGCCATGTTTTCTCGCTTTGATGCGATAGTGAGTAACATGCGGTCCAATAGGACGCTTGCTTACAATGATCATGATAGGGCTATCAAGCTTCTCTATGCTCTTGATCGTAGCATATGGGAAGTGAAGATATCCAGCATTGAGGAGTCCGCATGTTATGACACATTGACTTGTGATGAGCTCTTCAGCAAGCTGAAGTCCACAGATATTGCCAAGGCATCTCTTGCAGTGCATAGGAACTCCTTGCCACAACCATTGGCATTAGTTTCTAGCACTAGCCATGGCACCACTACAGAACCAACCACATCTGGTACTTGTGTTCTTGCAGATGGTTTTGCTCTATCCTCCCTGGTCTCCGTCCTAAGGAGCAGGTGGATACTCTGGATGATGATGAGCTTGCTCTCATTGCCAGAAGGTTCACCCGTTTTCACCATGAGAGACGAGATCAGAGGAGAAGTGGTTTTAGTGGTTGTTTTGAGTGTGGCGACACTTCTCACATCAAGGCCAATTGCCCAAAACTCAAGAAGAGAGAAGAGAGTGAGTGCCCCAAATACCACAAGAAGGAGAGGAAACCCTTTGTGAAGGGCAAGCGCGGCAAGGTGGCTAAGAGAGTAGCCAAGCCGCTTCCAGAGCATTTGTTGCTGCTCTCAGCCACATCGACACTTCCTCAACTGAGGAGTCGAGCTCTGAGGAGGAAGAGTCTCTAAGAAAGGAGGAGAAGAACGACAAGAAGGGATGAGATTTCACCGGCCTGTGCTTCATGGCCGACAGCGATCACAGCGGTGATGAGTTTGACTCATCTGAGGTACCACTATCCTATGACCAGCTTTCAATTAAATTAGATGAACTGAATGAAGTAGTTCTTGGTCAGGATAGATTACTTGTGCAAGCCGCTAGAGATAGAAAAGACCTTAGACTTAGGCTAGAATTTGTTTCTACTGATTATGCCATGCTTAAGTCTAGAGTTAATGATGCTGAATGTGAATCTTGCACTGTTGTTATGGGTGAGCTTGCTCAGTTGCGCTCTGTGCATGCTCAAACTCTTCTGAGCTTGAGACTTGCACAGAAGCAATTTTTGATGGTGGATTCTAGCCCTCATGATATAATTGAATGCATGAACTGCCCCTTATTACGTGAGAGCATTGATTTACGTGATAAGCATGTCCAGGATTTAGAGGCTAGATTGGAGAGGACCGGTAGTTCTAAGGATGTGCAACCTGTGTGTGACACATGCATAACCCTTAAGGACCAGCTAGGCACTGTTAGAGAGCGAGCTGAGAACCTCATGACTGACAAGTGAATACCTTCTTTCTGTGGTTAACAAATGCACTGAGGGAAAGGGTAGGATGGATTACTCTTAGCCAAGACCAAGATGTGTGCTGATAGGGTAGGTTAGCTCTGGGATTGGGTTTGAGAGGATTACTTCAGACAGTGAGAATAAAAACTATTTTTACCTCACCCACTACCTTAGAGAAAGAGAGAGCTCTGTTAGACACTCCACAGCCAAAATCCTACCCAAACTCAAAGAAAACCACACCTCCTGCAAAGAAAATTCCTCCAAGAAAACCACTCAGCAGAAGCCCAAGGAGCTGTGAGAGTTGCTCCTATGACCCATGATAGTACCCCTAGGAGAATTTTCATTGTTTCCTACTGTCAGCGGGTGGGTCATCTGGTTGGGTTCTGTTTCGGCGCATCAAGGATGAGCGACGCTCTCAGGCGATGAGTTTCCAGGACATGCATTACCCATCTTGAGGTATGCATGAGTCTGAGTTTACTCACGTCCTGTTTTCGAGGCTCCTCGTACTTCTCAGAGAGGTTTTGCTCCTCGAGGTGTTCACCATATTCTATTTGGTGGTAGACCCCCGTGCGAGTAGCTTTGTACCTCGCCAGAGTAGGAGACCTCGTCATGCTTTTGGATCACACAGTAGGTAGACCTCACACTTTGCATCATTATGATTATCCTGTGCGTAGACGTCTATTTTTACTGTACCTACTACTCGTATCACTCAGTGCTAGATGCCTCGTCATATTTTCACTCAACCCCAACACTGAGCGATCGAGATTTTTCTTATCATGTGTAGGCGACAGATCGTAGGCTGGAGGGCACGTGGATCATGGACTCCGGTTGTTCATGGCCATATGACCGGAGCTGCAGCATGGTTCTCCAGCTCACAACAACCAAGAAAAAGGAACATATCACCTTTGGCAACAACCAAAGGAGTAGAGTGAACGGTAAAGGTGTGGTAAGAATCAACTCGAATTTCACTCTCAAAGATGTTGCTTTGGTTGCAAACTTGGGATACAATTTGCTTTCTGTATCTCAATTGCTTGATGAGGGCTTCAAAGTGCGATTCCATCGCGATACTTCGCAAGTACTCAATTCTGATGGCGTTGTGGTCTGCAAGATCTTTAGAGTTGGGAGAGTTTTTGGAGCTGATTTTCTGAGTCATCTGGTTCTTCTCATTGTCTTGTTGCACATTCTACTTCTGAGCTTTGGAAGTGGCATAGGAGACTAGGGCATATGATTTGAGTTGCTTGCTCGTGAGTGCCCTAGGTCTGATCCGAGGATTGCCCAAGCTCAAGTTTGAGAAGAATTTAGTTTGCGCTCCTTGTCGACATGAAAAATGATTGCTGCTTCGCATTCGCCAGTCACCAGTGATGACTGAACACCCGGAGAACTGCTCACATGGACATGTAGGTCTTCTCGGGTTAGTTCTTTAGGCGACAAGTGGTATGTGCTAGTCATTATCGAGATTTCTCTCGCT
>JAAALK010000284.1:19182115-19213581 GCA_019279435.1 Zizania palustris
TTTCGGTGTTTTGTGATGAGTGATTGACAGGTTTTTACCCTCTGTTCGAAGGGTACCTCCGAAGGGTGTTCGGAGGTTGGACCTCCGAAGGTAGTTCGGAGGTGGTGTCACCGAAGTGTGTTCGGTGTTTGCTTGTTGCAGCTGTGCAGCGGAGTGTGCTCGTCGGAGGGGTCCGACAGTACGCAATGACTGGGTTCGTACCGAAGGGTTCGGTACTTTGGCGGTACAACCGGAGTGTGTGCCGGAGGTTGCTAACCCGGAGAGGTCTCCGGAGTACTGGATACACTTGTCTGCTTGTCGGTGGTGCGCAGGGACTTCGGAGGCGACGGACAAGGTTCGCAGCAGGTGAACCTGGGTCAAGCGGGAGGCTTGATGCCAGGGGAGCGGGGAGCTCCGTCACGGTGGCTGCGAAGGTGGTCCGGGTCGGTCCTCGGGTCGAGGCGCGCCAGGTGAAGGCAGAGAGTGCGGAGCGTGGCTCCGGCTGAAGGTTCTCCGAGACAAGTCCTCGGAGGTGAGGCACTTCGAAGGTACTCCGGATGGAGTGACTTCGGAGTTGGTTGGATCAAGTCCTCTGCGGAGGCAAGGTGTTCGAAGTGTGCTCCGGAGGGAGACACTCGAATGTACCCGACGAAGGTCTCAGAAGTCTAGGTGCATCGAAGGCATGGTCCGGGTGAGGCTCGTCGTGAAGTGTGCTCGGGGAGAGACACTGCGACGAAGTGCTCATGGAATGCTTCATGCGGAGGCCTTGGACGAAGGAGGGACTTCGAAGGGTGGTATTCCGAAGGTGGGGCTTCGGAGTGTGGAAGGCTTCGGAGCGAGGCTAGCTCCGGAGCAAATTTGACTTGAGGTGCTTCGGCCTGCATGGCTTCGGTACACGGACTGATGGAGGTTCGAGCTGGGTGAAGCTGCGAAGCTGTGGTGGTCCACTCCGGAGGTGTTGGTGCGAAGGCCCAAGGGCTTTGACGGCTTCGGCTCAAAACCGTCAGTGTATCGGAGACTGACTTCGATGAAGCGAAGGCCATCGGGCTCAAGGCTTCTCGCCGAAGCTACCGCACCCTCGCGTGCGAAGGGAGGCTGCAGAAGGTCAAAGACTGCAAAGGCTGACACTGTCTGTTCTGTAAAAGGCTGACACTGTCCCCTCTGCAAAGCTGACAGAGAAGCCTCCAGAATAAAGGTGGACTACCTTTTGTACCCCTTAGTTCTGTAGAGTCAAATCCTTTGTAAACCCTAGGGGTAAAGTAGTCACTCCTTTGGGTGAACTGTGGGCTATAAATATGGGGGCTCGGTAGGTAACATTTAACACTTTGAGCATTTACTGTTGAGCTCCTGTAGCCTCATACTTCGATTGTAATACATCCAGAGAGTTCATTTTTGTGTTCCTTGTTCAAGCGGCGAAGCCCTGCTTCTTTGTGCTTTTTGCTTGAGCTCGCGTTACATACCTCGCCTGTTGTAGTGCACCGAAGCCTGTTGAGGCGAAGGCTGTTTTTGTGCGAGGTGTGTTTTGTCAGTGTGCGATCGCTCTGTGTAACAGGAGGCGAGACCTCGCTGCTTACTAGCGTAGCCCTGACCGAGGCCCGTTTTGCTTCTTGTGTCGAAGCCCTTAGCGTAGTCCATTTGCGTGTGCGTGTAGACCTTCGTGTACGAAGCGCAGCACCAGTTGCTGCTGCCAAGTTCCTGGTCGAAGTCCTCAGAGGGCTGTCCACTCTTGCGAAGGGTGAAGTGCAAAGCCTGCTCGAAGCACCCTGTGTGCGGAGCCTGCACTGACTTAGCAGAGTAGATTTTCGAGGGTTGTAAGTGGAGCGAAGTCTTCTTGGCTTCGAACTTTTGCTACTCCGAAGCCTGTGTTCGAAGGTGTCTAAGTACCTCCGAACCAGACCTTCGAAGGTAGTGTTCGAAGCCTGTTCCGCAGAAGACATATCTGAATCCGAAGGCTAGTTTTTAGCCCGAAATTTTAAAAGCTCCCATTCACCCCCCTCGGGTCGCCGTTTCTGGTCCAACAATTGGTATCAGAGCGGGTTAAGATTACCAGTTGACCTTAACCGGTTTTTGTGATCTGTTGGCGACATGGATAGAGGCAGTAAAATTCCTCTGTTCGATGGGACAGACTTTGCATACTGGAAGGTGCGCATGGAGGCTTACTTGTTAAGCCAAGGAAATGCAATTTGGGAGATTGTGGACTCACAATACTCCATCCCCGAGACTCGCACCTCTCAAACAGAGAAGGATCAGTATAATGCCAATTCCAAGGCAAGAAATATACTATTCATCGGTTTGAGTAGAAGTGAGTTCGATAGGGTGCAGCACCTTAGGACTGCTAGGGAGATTTGGACAACACTCACTGTTTTTCATGAGGGCTCTACACAGATTAAGGCCAGGCGCCAAAGCACCTACAATCAATAGTATCAGCTGTTTGTGCAGGCACCTGGTGAATCTGTAGATGTCATGTTTTCTCACTTTGATGCAATAGTGAGTAACCTGCGATCCAACGGGACGCTTGCTTACAGTGATCATGATAGGGCTATCAAGCTTCTCTATGCTCTTGACCGTAGCATATGGGAAGTAAAGATATCCAGCATTGAGGAGTCCATAGGCTATGACACCTTGACCTGTGATGAACTCTTTAGCAAGCTGAAGTCCACAGAGATTGCCAAGGCATCTCTTGCAGTGCACAGAAGCTCTTTGCCACAGCCATTGGCATTGGTTTCTAGCACTAGCCGTGGCACCACTGCAGAACCAAGCACTTCTGGCACTTGTGTTCTTGCAGATGGTTTTGCTTTGTCTTCCCTGGTCTCCGTCACAAAGGAGCAGGTGGACACTCTAGCTGATGATGAGCTTGCTCTCATTGCCCGGAGGTTCACCCGTTTCACCATGAGAGACGGGATCAGAGGAGAAGTGGTTTTAGTGGTTGCTATGAATGTGGCGACACCTCTCATATTAAGGCCAATTGCCCCAAGCTCAAAAAGAGAGATGAGAGTGAGCGCCCCAAATACCACAAGGAGAGGAAACCCTTTGTGAAGGGCAAGCGCGGCAAGATGGCTAAGAAAGTAGCCAAGGCCGCTTCCAGAGCTTTTGTTGCTGCTCTCAGCAACATCGACACATCCTCAACTGAGGAGTCGAGCTCTGAGGAGGAGTCCCCAAGGAAGGAGGACAAGAAGGACAAGAAGGGACGAGACTTCACCGGCCTTTGCTTCATGGCCGACAGCGATCACAGCGGCGATGAGCTTGACTCATCTGAGGTAAACCTATCATCTGACCAGCTACAAATTAAATTAGATGAGCTGAAAGAAGTAGTGCTTGGTCAGGATAGATTACTTGTGCAAGCCGCTAGAGAAAGAAAAGACCTTAGACTTAGGCTAGAAAATGTTTCTACTAAATATGCCATGCTTAAGTCTAAATTTGATGATGCTGAATGTGAATCTTGTTCTGTTGTCATGAGTGAGCTTGCTCAGTTGCGTTCTGTTCATGCTCAAACTCTTTCTGAGCTTGAGACTGCACAGAAGCAGCTTTTGGAGGTGGATTCTAGACCTCATGATTTTATTGAATGCATGAACTGTTCTTTATTGCGCGAGAGCATTAATTTACGTGATAAACATGTTCATGATTTGGAGGCTAGACTGGAGAGGGCCGGTAGTTCTAAGGATGTGCAGCCTGTGTGTGACACTTGCATCACCCTTAAGGACCAGCTAGGCACTGTTAGAGAGCGAGCTGAGAACCTCATGTCAGAAAATGAATACCTTCTTTCCGTGGTTAATAAATGCACTGAGGGAAAGGGTAGGATGGATTTGCTCTTGGCCAAGACCAAGATGTGTGCTGACAGAGCAGGGGTAGCTCTAGGTTTGGGTTTTGAGAGAATACCTTCAGTTAGTAAAAACAAAACTGTCTTTACCTCTCCCACCACCCTAGAGAAAGAGAGAGCTCTGTTGGACACCCCATCAGCTAAAAAGCCTACCCATCCACAAAAGAAAACCACTCCTCCTGCCAAGAAAAATCCTCCCAAGAAAACCACTCAGAGAAAACCCAAGGAGCATGTGAGAGTTGCTCCTATGACCCATGAGAGTGGCCCCAGGAGAGTCTTTCACTGTTCCTACTGTCAGCGGGCGGGTCATTTGGTTGGGTTTTGTTTTCGTCGCATCAAGGATGAGCGACGCTCTCAGGCGATGAGGTAACAGGACATGCATTACCCATCTTTAGGTATGCATGAGTCTGAGATGTACTATCGTCCTGCTTTTGAGGCTCCTCGTGCTTCTCGGAGAGGTTTTGCTCCTCGAGGTCTTCACCTTGTTCCATATGGTGGTAGACCTCGGGCTAGCAGATTTGTACCTCGTCAGAGTAGGAGACCTCGACATGTTGTTCGTTCACAGCATGTAGGTAGACCTCGCACTTTGCATTATTCTGATTATTATGTGCGTAGACCGTCTACTTTTACTGCGCCTACTACTCGTGTCACTCAGTGCTGGATGCCTCGTCATTATTTCACTCACCCCAGCACTGAGCGATCGAGACATTCTTATCGTGTGTAGGCGACAGATCGAGGCTTGGAGGGCACGTGGATCATGGACTCCGGTTGTTCGCGCCACATGACCGGAGATGCAGCTTGGTTCTCCAGCCTCACCACAACCAAGCAAAGGGAACATATCACCTTCGGAAACAATCGAAGGAGTAGAGTGAAAGGTAAAGGGGTGGTAAGAATTAACGTGAACTTCACTCTCAAAGATGTTGCTTTGGTTGAAAACCTGGGATACAATTTGCTGTCTGTATCTCAGTTGCTTGATGAGGGCTTCGAAGTGCGATTCCATCGCGATACTTCGCAAGTACTCAATTCTGATGGCGTTGTGGTGTGTAAGATTTTTAGAGTTGGGAGAGTTTTTGGAGCTGATTTTTCAGAATCGTCTGGTTCTTCTCACTGCCTTGTTGCACATTCGACTTCTGAGCTTTGGAAGTGGCATAGGAGACTAGGGCATATGAGCTTTGAGTTGCTCGCTCGTCTGAGTGCCCTAGGCTTGATCCGAGGATTGCCCAAGCTCAAGTTTGAGAAGAATTTAGTTTGCGCTCCGTGTCGACATGGAAAAATGATTGCTGCTTCGCATTCGCCAGTCACCACAGTGATGACTGAACAACCCGGAGAACTTCTCCATATGGACACTGTAGGTCCTTCTCGGGTTAGTTCTTTAGGCGGCAAGTGGTATGTTCTAGTAATTGTCGACGATTTCTCTCGCTACTCTTGGGTCTTCTTTCTTGCCAGCAAGGATGAAGTGTTTTCACACTTTCGGAGCTTGGCTTTGAGACTTTTCACTGAACTCCCTGGTGCATTAAAATTCATTCGAAGCGATAATGGCACCGAGTTCAAAAATAGTCTCTTTGTTGACTTTTGCATGGAGCATGGCATAGAACATCAATTCTCTGCTCCGCGGGTTCCTCAACAGAACGGTGTCGTTGAGAGGAAGAACCGCACTTTGGTTGAGATGGCTAGGACGATGCTTGATGAGCATAGGACTCCTAGAAAATTCTGGGCTGAGGCCATGAACACTGCATGTTACATCTCAAACCGAATCTCTTGCGCTCAATTTTGAATTTGACATCTTATGAGCTACGTTTTGGGAGACAGCCCAAGGTTACTCATCTTCGAGTTTTTGGCTGTCGCTGCTTCATCCTAAAACGTGGAAATTTGGATAAATTTGAGTCGCGATCTTCTGACGGGATCTTTTTGGGCTATACTACTCATGGTCATTCCTATCGTGTTTATAATTTGGAAACTAACACTGTCATCGAGTCATGTGATGTGACTTTTGATGAATCAACCCCCTCTGTTAGTTCTGCTTTTGAACAGGCAAATGAACACGACATGGAACAGACCATATTCGAAGAAGAAGATCCCGGAGAATTCGAGGATGATCCCCTACTACCCTCGACATCAACCCCCGAAGCTGACCCCGCTTCTACTACTTCGGCACGAGGTCCCGAAGCGACTACCTCAACATCAGTCATCTTGGACCACTCCAACGCACAAGTTGAGGGGGAGACTGCATCCCGCCGCGAGGCTCCACATCATGTTCAAAGGATGCACCCTCCCGAGCAGATCATTGGTGAGCTTGATCAAAGGGTAACTCGTTCTCATGCCCATTTCACTAATGCTGCTTTTGTTGCTTCTTTCGAGCCCTTAGATGTTAGTCATGCACTTTCTGATTCTAGTTGGATCAATGCCATGCATGAAGAGCTTGAAAATTTTGAGAGAAACCAAGTCTGGACTTTAGTTGATCCTCCACCAAATGTTCATTTCATCGGTACTAAATGGATTTTCAAAAATAAACAAGGGGAGGATGGGACTATAGTTAGAAACAAGGCTAGACTTGTAGCTCAGGGCTTTTCTCAACTAGAAGGGATTGATTTTACTGAAACTTTTGCACCTGTAGCTCGCCTTGAGGCCATTAGGATTTTGCTTGCCTTTGCGACATCCCGGGGATTCAAACTCTATCAAACGGATGTCAAAAGTGCTTTTCTTAATGGCTTCATAGGTGAAAATGTTTATGTAAAACAACCCCCTGGTTTTGAAAACCCCAAGTACCCACATAAAGTCCTTAAACTTCATAAGGCTCTTTATGGACTCAAGCAGGCCCCTCGGGCTTGGTATGATAGACTTAAGTCTTTTCTGCTTGAGCGAGGGTATTTGATGGGCTCTGTTGATAAAACTTTGTTTACTCTCAAGCATGGCAAAGATTTCCTTCTAGTGCAGATTTACGTGGATGATATCATCTTTGGTGGCTCTTCTCATGCTTTGGTTGCTGAGTTTGCAGATACCATGAGCAGGGAGTTTGAAATGTCAATGATGGGTGAACTCACGTTTTTCCTTGGTTTGCAAATCAAGCAAAGCAAACAAGGTACTTTCGTCCACCAGACGAAGTACACCAAGGACCTGCTCAAGAAGTTTGACATGTCCGATGCGAAGCCCCTCGCCACTCCAATGGCTACATATGTAGCATTGGACCCTGACGAAGATGGAGAAGTCGTAGATCAGAAGGAGTTCCGGAGCATGATCGGCTCCCTCCTCTACTTGACTGCCACGAGGCCGGACATACACTTCGCAGTGTGTCTGTGCGCTCGTTTTCAGGCTTCACCACGAGCTTCGCACCGCCAAGCGGTTAAGCGCATCCTAAGGTATCTCAAACATACCCTTGAATTTGGCATATGGTATTCAGCGTCTTCATCTTTATGTCTTCGAGGTTATTCCGATGCAGATTTTGCTGGGTGTAGAATTGATAGGAAGAGTACCTCTGGTACTTGTCATTTTCTGGGTACCTCTCTGGTTTGCTGGTCTTCCCGCAAACAGTCTAGCGTTGCACAATCAACGGCTGAGGCCGAATATGTTGCTGCAGCTAGCTGTTGCTCTCAGATTTTGTGGATGGTTTCCACTTTGCGGGATTTCGGGTTAGATTATAAGAGTGTTCCACTTTTCTGTGATAACACTAGTGCTATTTGTATTGCAAACAACCCGGTTCAGCATTCCAGAACCAAACACATTGATGTACGGTATCACTTTCTCAGAGATCACAATGAGAAGGGTGATATTGAACTTCAATATGTTGATACCCAACACCAGCTTGCCGACATTTTTACAAAACCCCTCGATGCTTCTCGATTTGCTTACTTGCGTGGGGAACTTGGCATTTGTCACCCTTACGGCATTTTGTGAGGGGGAGCTGTTTTAGATGGATATGCCTCTGCTAATTGTGTGCTCAATTGCATTTACATATTTTGCATTTATATGCCTACTTATAATTCATGAAATCATGTCTGCTCAGCTCTTGTTAATTAATCTGGAACATTCATGTGCATGATGTTTTATTTTCGAAATCAAATCATGCTCACTACTTAGTCTTGAATCTAGCATGTTTAGGCAGAACTGCTTTAGCTATCTTTTTTCTGCTTGACAGCGAGACACTGTTCATTGGATGCTAAAAATTGCAACTTGAAAACTGTTCTCATTTTCATGGATACTCATAAATGCCAAACAATTGGTTCAATTCAAAAACTCCATGATTTGCTTGCTTTAAGTTAAAAGATCCAGGTGGGTTTGTTTGTTGCACTACCCTATTCTAGACTGCTTACCATTGCACATTGGTCTGAACTGGAATAGTGTAGTGTTTGCCAAAATCATTGCCTTAAGCTTCTTATGGCTTTCATGCCTAGGCTTGGCCTGATTGGAAAGTATAAGGTGGACAAACAAATAACCCCTGGCACTTAGAAAAGAACAACAAAATTCATTGATTATCAAGTTTGCTTTTCAAGCTCCATTTGAACTGGACTTGTCTGTCTAGAGTAGAAATTGACTAGCTTTGCGCAGTCCTTGCTCTTACTTGTCTAGTTTCCTTGACTAAGTGGTGATGCTTTTATTTCAAAAATGATCACATCACATGCTTCATCATGTTTTTATAGAAAATTAATTTGAGCTGAGCCCATGATCATTGGTGTTACTGTTGGCATATTTTTGCTTCATATGTCTTTGCAATTCTGCTCATTTCGAAGCTTTGCATCTTTTACATGCTCCTTGATGCTTGCATTGCCAAAGGGGGAGAGATTTGCTTCGTTCTCTGCCGCAAGAAGGTATAATTTCAAAGGGGGAGAAAATTTGACATAAAGGGGGAGAAGATTTTTTATTGCCAAAGGGAAAATTTAACTCAGGGGGAGTTTTTTCATTGCCGAAGGGGCTTTTTACCAAAGGGGGAGGAACATTCTTTTATCAAGTGACATGATTTGGCTCTTTTCTGAGTTTTTATGGTCACTTGTGTGCTGAAAAGTTTAAATTTTCTTGTACTTGGATTTGGTTGTCAATGCACTCATCAAGGGGGAGATTGAGAAACCAAGGGTTGGTTTCGGTGTTTTGTGATGAGTGATTGACAGGTTTTTTACCCTCTGTTCGAAGGGTACCTCCGAAGGGTGTTCGGAGGTTGGACCTCCGAAGGTAGTTCGGAGGTGGTGTCACCGAAGTGTGTTCGGTGTTTGCTTGCTGCAGCTGTGCAGCGGAGTGTGCTCGTCGGAGGGGTCCGACAGTACGCAATGACTGGGTTCGTACCGAAGGGTTCGGTACTTTGGGCGGTACACCGGAGTGTGTGTCGGAGGTTGCTAACCCGGAGAGGTCTCCGGAGTACTGGATACACTTGTCTGCTTGTCGGTGGTGCGCAGGGACTTCAGAGGCGACGGACAAGGTTCGCAGCAGGTGAACCTGGGTCAAGCGGGAGGCTTGATGCCAGGGGAGCGGGGAGCTCCATCACGGTGGCTGCGAAGGTGGTCCGGGTCGGTCCTCGGGTCGAGGCGCGCCAGGTGAAGGCAGAGAGTGCGGAGCATGGCTCCGGCTGAAGGTGCTCCGAGACAAAGTCCTCGGAGGTGAGGCACTTCGAAGGTACTCCGGATGGAGTGACTTCGGAGTTGGTTGGATCAAGTCCTCTGCGGAGGCAAGGTGTTCGAAGTGTGCTCCGGAGGGAGACACTCGAATGTACCCAACGAAGGTCTCAGAAGTCTAGGTGCATCGAAGGCATGGTCCGGGTGAGGCTCGTCGTGAAGTGTGCTCGGGGAGAGACACTGCGACGAAGTGCTCATGGAATGCTTCATGCGGAGGCCTTGGACGAAGGAGGGACTTCGAAGGGTGGTATTCCGAAGGTGGGGCTTCGGAGTGTGGAAGGCTTCGGAGCGAGGCTAGCTCCGGAGCAAATTTGACTTGAGGTGCTTCGGCCTGCATGGCTTCGGTACACGGACTGACGGAGTTCGAGCTGGGTGAAGCTGTGAAGCCGTGGTGGTCCACTCCAGAGGTGTTGGTGCGAAGGCCCAAGGGCTTTGACGGCTTCGGCTCAAAACCGTCAGTGTATCGGAGACTGACTTCGGTGAAGCGAAGGCCATCTGGCTCAAGGCTTCTCGCCGAAGCTACCGCACCCTCGCGTGCGAAGGGAGGCTGCAGAAGGTCAAAGACTGCAAAGGCTGACACTGTCTGTTCTGTAAAAGGCTGACACTGTCCCCTCTGCAAAGCTGACAGAGAAGCCTCCAGAATAAAGGTGGACTACCTTTTGTACCCCTTAGTTCTGTAGAGTCAAATCCTTTGTAAACCCTAGGGGTAAAGTAGTCACTTCCTTTGGGTGAACTGTGGGCTATAAATATGGGGGCTCGGTAGGTAACATTTAACACTTTGAGCATTTACTGTTGAGCTCCTGTAGCCTCATACTTCGATTGTAATACATCCAGAGAGTTCATTTTTGTGTTCCTTGTTCAAGCGGCGAAGCCCTGCTTCTTTGTGCTTTTTGCTTGAGCTCGCGTTACATACCTCGCCTGTTGTAGTGCACCGAAGCCTGTTGAGGCGAAGGCTGTTTTTGTGCGAGGTGTGTTTTGTCAGTGTGCGATCGCTCTGTGTAACAGGAGGCGAGACCTCGCTGCTTACTAGCGTAGCCCTGACCGAGGCCCGTTTTGCTTCTTGTGTCGAAGCCCTTAGCGTAGTCCATTTGCGTGTGCGTGTAGACCTTCGTGTACGAAGCGCAGCACCAGTTGCTGCTGCCAAGTTCCTGGTCGAAGTCCTCAGAGGGCTGTCCACTCTTGCGAAGGGTGAAGTGCAAAGCCTGCTCGAAGCACCCTGTGTGCGGAGCCTGCACTGACTTAGTAGAGTAGATTTTCGAGGGTTGTAAGTGGAGCGAAGTCTTCTTGGCTTCGAACTTTTGCTACTCCGAAGCCTGTGTTCGAAGGTGTCTAAGTACCTCCGAACCAGACCTTCGAAGGTAGTGTTCGAAGCCTGTTCCGCAGAAGACAGATCTGAATCCGAAGGCTAGTTTTTAGCCCGAAATTTTAAAAGCTCCCATTCACCCCCCCTCTGGTCGCCGTTTCCGGTCCAACATCAATTAAGTCTTTGTCGCTAGTAGTTAAGTTAGAGTATCGGCTTTTGGTTTCTAGGAACCTCTGAATATAGGAGTCAATGGTCTCACTGGCATGTTGTTTAACCGATATCAAAGTATCTAATTTACACTCTATTTCACTAGGAGAGAACTGCATGTGAAATTTTTGGACTAAATCTTCCCAAGTAAAAATAGAATGAATGGGCAAAGACATAAACCATTCATAAGCAGTTGCACGTAAAGATAAAGAGAAAAAAACTAACCTTATGCTCATTGCAACTACTCACCTCACCATACTGGACTAAGAATCATGCTATATGGTCGCTTGTGGTCTCAACATCATTGCCGCTGAATTTGTTGAATTTCGGCATTTCAAAACCATCGGGAAGCTTGCAATACTCAAAATATATAGGATACGTCTTTTGATTGATCTGATCCTTTGACTCGACTTCTAAATATTTCCTAAGCGTGGTGCAGACTTTCTTCCTCAAACTTTTAGGCCTTGTAATATCTTGTTGCGCTATTGGCCTAAAGGGAGAGGGCACAATGGGAGTGTGAGCAGGGCTGTCCCGCTGGCCATGAGGACTGGCAGTGGGATTGTTATCCTTGACCGATATATAATGTGTATCATTATCTGCTACTGCTGGTGCATGTGGATAGACCGATCATGGAGGGCTAACAGGAGGTGTCGAAAAATTATCGGCAGGGCGTGACAAGTAATTCTGAGCCGATGTAGCATAACAGGGTGTGTGCCCAGCCCTATACACATGCGGGGTAGCTAGGGGTACAATAGGTGCGGGCAATGGATGCATCGGTGCAGGTGGTGATGTGAAAACTGTAGCGGGGTAGGAGTCGGTTATACTAGCCTACTTTGGCCGGTTGGACCGACTATTCTTGTCCGGTTGGACCGGCCAAATGGGTCCGGTCAGATCGACATTTGTCGGAGGTGCGGTCACACCGGCCTGGTGGTCGATCATCGCCGTTGGGCGTGAGTCGGTCGGACCATCCCAGAAGGCGATTAGACCGACCATCGTTAGTGGCGTGGTGGCACCAAGGTTGAGTATTGTGGGTTGGCACACGATGGTCGGACCGGCCTGTTATGGTCGGTCGGACCGACCATATTCACTCGGTAGGACCGGCCAACCTGGCCCGGTCAAACCGATAGGATCCAGAGGGGCCTTGGCCATTAAAGTCGAGGCTACAAATGTGACATCTCTCCTCATGCTCCCATCCATTCTACTGCATACGTGATGAACAGGGGGAGCGCTAGCGATCGTAATAGAGGAATCGGCTTCGGGAAAACCGAATCTTCTAAACATCGCATCTATCTTAGAGTCTTTGTCTAATGTGGCGTTAACCGCTTGGTTTACCTTGGAAACTATCTATTGTTCGAGGTCCGGGCGAAAGAGGGGAGGACAGGATTTTACCTTAGCCGGCGTGGTGATGGTGATGGATCACGCGTCGCGTTTGACGAATGTGTCACCTATATTGACGTATCTTGCAAGCATGCGATCGTGAAGTTCCTTCACCTTGGCTTCAATTTCTGCACGGTCCTCCTCTGAGAGATCCTCTAGGGCAATGGTACCAGAGTCATCGTCGTCCTCCGTGTTCCCCCATGCTTGTTGGCATAGAAGGTACCGTCGATGTAGTTGTAGTAGTCGTATCTGCCATCGATGTAGTCGCACTTAGTGTGTATGTCCCCAGCGGAGTCACCAAAAAGTGTGTTGACACGAAAATGCGCCAAACACACTAACGCCGATCCGGCGATCCAAAAGCATGCGGATATTTAGGAGTAAACCCCTAAACATAACACAACGTCGACGCCGCGTTCTGACGACCCTTAAACAGTGGTAAGGGAATAATAGAGTCGTCAGACAATCAAATAATATTAACCTAGAATTATTCAATTAATCGATGTGTGAGAAAATAGCTAAAAATAATAAAACCTAGTCAAACCGGCCAGAACAAGGCCGGTTCAACTGAGGGCCCTGGCGGTCGAAATGGCCAAGGGAAGCCGGTCAAACCAGAGCTCCACCGCCGGTTGGACCAGCGATGTGGAGAACGGGCTGAAGGGGGTTTCGGTGAGAAGCAACCTCCAGTGCAAAGTGTTGGCTGAAGGGGGCTCCGGCCTTCGGTCGGTTAGACCGGAGGGTGAATCTCGGTCCAACCAAGGGTGTGCGAAGGGTGCCCTCCGAAGTGCATTGTGGAGACAACCGAAGGGGGGGTTTAGTGTCCCAGTCAGTCAGACCGGTGTCTAGCGCCTAGTCGGACTGGACAGTATGGGTGCCCCTCGGGGGGTGGCCTCCGACGTTGATGCGGAGCGCCCCAAATGCCTCTATGAGGTCCGGTTGGACCAGCCTTGTACAACTGGTTGGACCGCTGCGTGCCGATGCTCCGGGTGACAGCGCGGCATGGGCCGGTCGGACCGAAGGGTGGCCTCCAGTCGAACCGACGACTCCTGGAAATGATCTCCGGGGCTCTAGCAACCGTCTTGCCGTGTATGGATGGTGACCAAACTTCTTGGAGAAGATGGTGGCAATGAAACACTCCAAAAACACAAGAAATTTGTGGCAATTTGGCCTAGGGGCCGAATCACTGGTAAAACCAATAAAAACGATAAAAACCCATACGAGGGCGAAACGGAAGGTTTTTGGATCAAACCCACAAAGAACTCGCGGTAGCATGGCGAAGTACGGAAAATTTGCTGATCAAATTAACAAAGATCTATTGCTAGGAGTAAAGTAATGCTAGGGCAAAAGGTAGATTGAAAAGTAAAGGTACGATTCAAAACTAGGGTTTTGAGTTGATCTCTGGAGATATCTTTTGAATCAGCCTCACCCCTATATTTATAAGGGCTGGTCTCAATTTCCCCGACTCCTAAACTGAGTAGGATTCGGCCAAAAGTGGTTAGGATCTATTTATAGATAAAAACAGCCCATAATCAAACTCTATCTCTAATTCTAGACTTGGGCCGGTCTGACCGGCATGTGCCAGGGAAGGCATATTTTTGGCCCAAATTACCAAAACTTGATATTTCTTCAATTTCGACCATTAATGCCAAATTTTGGTGTCAAAAAGCTCTTAGATTGATGTCGATTAGGTGTCATAGTTTAAGACTTCATCGTTTAAGTCCGACATCTTGATTTATGGTACCCTGTTCATATTATGTACCATTCATCTAAATAAAGTATGCTTGATGTGTTGAAGTGTTATTGATTTATCGTGATTAACAACTATCTCGGTTAGGTACGATCTTGCGATTACGGTGACTTAATGATATGAATATGTTGTTTGGCATGCTTGCTTTAGTTTCTATCAGAGTACAAACCGATAGGTTATCTCTATTTCAACGCTATGTCCTATCTCCGTATGAAAGGCGCTCATCGGCCCTGATTCGCAAAGGTGTTATCCTATCGGCCGATAGAGAGTTCCACTTGATAGCGTGGGCATGGTCATCGGCCCCGTGGCCGATAGGTACGTTTATTCTTGTTTATTCTATTCTCGCCATAATCATCGGCTTGATAGCCAATCGGCGTTGCTACTAACATTTTCCTTTATGATTTCTTATCATTTGCAGGTTCAAACTGATTGGCATGCTTAGAACCTTTCTTTTCTAAGATTATAGGACCTGTATTGGAGTTAAGAAGATCTCTCAGGCCACGCGTATGACCAAAAACTACACCAACACGTGGTCTTCCAATGTTAGATACAAACATGATTAATGCAGACTAGTGTTGACACGAAAACATGTCCCCGTACTTAGGTCAGTTCGATGATCCAAAAGTGTGCGAATACTTAGGGACAAGCCTAAGCATAACACAACACCGACATCGCGTTCTGACTACCCTTAACCGTGGTAAGGGGGATGGAGTCGCCAGATAATCAGATCACACAAAATAATCTAATTAGCCGAAAGAAATATATTAAATAGAACAAATCAGCAAGCCGAGCAGAGCCTGAATTATTTGAAGTATAGTGTGAAGGGTGTCGCCGAAGTGTACCTTCGGCATCTAGTGCGAAGTGTCCCGCCGAAGGGTACCTTCGGTGTTCAGACTGATCCGGCCGAAGATGAACTTCGAATGGATCTGGACACGACAATCACCTCCGAACAGCGGGGTTCGACGTGAAGTCTCCGATACAGTAGGATATAGAGTGATGACTCAAGCGCAACGCACGAGCATGACTTCGTCCGGAGCAGAGTACGAGCGTGGCGAGGCCTGTCGTGACGAAGTTTGTTGGCGAAGCGTATTGGCGTGCAGTCGAAGCAGGGATCTCACCGAAGGGTGTTCTGGCAACCTCCGAAACCAATCTCTCAGCTCCGGACACCTCCGGCGAAGTAGCTCCGAACGTAGGTAACCTGCAACAGAGTAGATTCGAAGTACAAATTCGGCCTGAGGACCGAATTCTGTTAAGTGTTGCACTAGGAGCGAAGGTAGCAATCTGTTACACAGATTAGCGGATACTTCACAGGCGAAGTAACAAGGCAATAGAAATCTATTACGTAGATTAATGGATACTTCACAAGCGAAGTAACAAGGCGATAGCAATCTATTACGTAGATTAACGGATACTTCACAAGCGAAGTAACAAGGATTACCACTATTCCGAAGTGGCCATCGGAGGGCTTCCAGGCAAACCCACGAAGAGTACAGAAAAGTAAAGATAAAGTAAATATGATTCAAAGCTAGGGCTTTGTGGTTGATTTTGTTGGGGGCTAGACTTCTAATCTCTAAGTCTAATCTGTTATGACTCGGCTGAATTGCACGTAGAGATAAACACTTAGCCAGAAGCGGATCTAACTCTATCTCTGCCCGAAGTGGGCCTTCGGCCAGGCCCGCCGAAGTCTGCTCCTCGGGCCGAAGCTTCGGCGGAGTGGGCCTCCGAAGGCCTCCTGGCCGAAGGCTGTGGGCTAGCTGGAAGCTTTCGAAGCCCGTAGCCCAGTGGTCCTTCGGCCCTATAGGGCTTCGGCCTAACCCGGGACATGTGCATTTTTGGCCCAAATTACCAAAATTGATATTTTGACAATCTTAATCATTGATGCCATTTTTTGCTATCAACAACTACATCACATCTTGAGCTATTTTGTCAACAAGGAATGAGGACGTTGATGCCATAAACATGAAGTTTATCGAACGTTTTCCTAGTGACAAGATGATTTATCACAGTCATGATCGAGCAGTTGATGATCCATGCAACCATTATCTGCGTGAGTTCTTGAATTCATTAACGCTAAATGGGTTACCTCCACATATATTAAAACTCAAGTTAATTGTCATGTGATTTTGCTCAGAAATCTTGACCCAACTAATGGTTTGTGTAATGATACTAGGTTGATAGTCCGATCATTTCAAAGGAATACTATTGATGTTGAAATTGTATTGGGACAACATGCTGGTAAGTGAGTCTCCCTTCCACGCATACCTTTGTGTCCGTCCAATGATGAAATGTTCCCCTTCAAGTTTAAGAGGAATCAAATTCTTGTTAGGGTGAGTTTTGCGATGACAATTAATAAAGCACAAAGTCAAACAATACCACATGTTAGAATCTATCTCCTGAACCGGTGTTCTCTCATGGACAGTTATATGTGGCTCTATCACGAGTGACTTCTCATAGCAATATCAAAATACTCACCGCTCTAGAAAAAATGAGGGTATCAATTCAACAAACAAGCTAACGAAGAATATCATCTACAAGGAAGTTCTCATTGTATAGATAAAAGAAATATGTGCTCACTGTATAGATATCTTTTGCAATTTCGTGCCAGATATGTAATTACAAATATGTAATAACACTTTATATAGTAAAGATGCCTCTATGTATTTTTTAATGAGTAGTAGCTAATGCTAATACATAAAACTGAATCTCTATCTATGATTTATTTTGTACAATAATATATCACTTTGTATCTTAACATCACAATATTATTAAACATACATTTAATAAATATATAATGCTCTAAATATATTTACCATTAAAAAATAAATCTGTTACAACATATGAGCACCTTACTATCGTCACGATATTACTAAATATATGTTTAATAAATATATCATGCTCTAAATAGATTTGTCATTAAAAATATGAATCCGTTGCAACACACGAATACATTACTATCATCGTAATATTATTAAACATACGTTTAATAAATACATCATATTCTAAATATTTTTGCCATTAAAATACGAATCCATTACATTACACGGAGCCTTACTAGTGTAAATTAACATCTCAGTCACCGAAATATGAACAATTGACGTAAAAAACTCTAACCATAAGAAGTTTTAAAAAACAGAACATGAGAGAGTAGGATTCATTCTCCCATACATTCAACAAACCAACGACTTGATAAAAGAACTAGCTCTCCTTTCTTTCATTTGCTTATTTCATTTATATAATTATTTAATAAACTTAATTTAATTCTCTGAAGTACATGAACATTAATAATATCTGAAATTTGAAATTTCGCTTCTACACAAATATGTACATACATGAAAATAATATATATGTGGTAATGTTTACATAAATATCAAACAAAATTTGTATTAAATATATATCAATTAAGCAAATATATGGAATAATTATCAGTGTACTAAATATGATACATTCATGCTACAGAAGAAAATTTTGATCATGTGTATGTGTATGGAAGAAGAATCTGAATCAGGCTTGTTCGGCCTCAAGCTATTTGTCTTCCTCCTTTCGCCCGATCGGATCAGGCTGGCCTCGGAGCGACGCTCCCTAGCACGGTGTGGCGGCCGGATCTGCAGTAGCCCGGCCGTGATGGCCCATGGCGAGAGGCGATGGCCGGACCTGCGTTCAGCGCCCGGCACTCCGGCAGGGTGGACAGCAACCCGCGGCGTCCCTTGCGCGGGCGGGGTTCTGTGGCGGATCTGCGCGGGGCGGCAGTGGATCTGTGGATGAGAAAATTGTCTATTGGTAGCTCTTAAAAGTAGGATTCACAAAAATACAATTAATTGACTATTTGTCAATTTGAAAAGTGTACCTAGCAAAAATACCATTTTAAAGATGAGCTTCGTAAAAATGTCATACATTTCGTCCCAGCATTTTTAGTTTACTTTTTTTAAAATTTTTGGCACAGAAAATAACCTCTTAACCCTAGCTACGTAAATTTAAAAAACAAATAACTAATTTTCCTGTACCGGGGCTACTTCGGTTCATGGCACTATGGCAGTGGTCTGCGGCGGGAGGGGCTACGCTCGGCGGCGCCTGACTGCACGCGGCTCACGGCTCACGGCTACGCCCGTTTTTTTCTATCTTTTTTATTTTATTTATAATCAAAATTTAGCTAATTTAACTATTTAAAGATTTAAAGACCTCCAACTCCAGGAAATAAGAAATAAACTAAGATTATTAGCGTCCAATTAAAAAGGATTACTAACGTCAGGTCATGTCATACACACCTAGCACACCCGTTTACTTCGTGGTGTTTTTCTTCGTGGGCACACGAAAATCGATAATTATCTGCTCCGTGGTCTTTCCATTTGCTGGTCGAGTAACCACCTTGCTCGGTTAATCTATTTACCTCCCTAATCGTACTCAAGAAGAGACGTTCGTCATTCATTGGGAGGACTATTGGAGTTGGCCACACTTCAAAGCTAACAAATTGTGGTCCATATCATTTATTGGCCATGCGAAGAGTATGCATAAATAATCATGTGAAGAATATATACTGTGGCGCTAAGCAGGATCGAGCTGACGGGGACGCAAATAGGGTGGTTGCCCTGGGCCTCGCTGAGGACTCGGAGCATCTTGATATTTATTATAGTATATAAGATATAAATATTATTATCGATGATTTTATTTTTAATATATTGTTATTAGCACTATAAAGTTTTTAATACTTACAATAACATTTTTTTAATCAATATATAAATATTTTTAAGTTTATATTTAATAAGGTTCTATTTTTTAAATTTATCATGAACCACCGAAATGTCAAAACCGGCCTGGCGCTGGGCTACGCTCTCGTTCGGCTCCTATCACTACACGGCAAGAAGAACAAAACGCACACTCGTACGAAGCCGTAGTTGTGCACGCCGAGTATTTTTTATATTTTAGACTTTT
Source organism: Zizania palustris (assembly GCA_019279435.1). Classification (NCBI taxonomy): domain Eukaryota; kingdom Viridiplantae; phylum Streptophyta; class Magnoliopsida; order Poales; family Poaceae; genus Zizania; species Zizania palustris. The sequence continues at coordinate 19,201,066 of JAAALK010000284.1, forward strand.
ACAAAATTTATTTCAGATCACCGAAAAACTTATTTCGAGTCTATACCCGAAGTGTTAGCTAGCACAACTCCATATGCACGAGTGCTGACCTGTGGACATACATCACGTTGAATAGGGGACATCGTCCGTCCCGGATGTTTGGTTAAAAGGGATTAAATTTTAGTCTTTTTCACATTGAATTTTTAAATTTTATTTTGGAGTATTTAATGTAGATTGTTTAAAAAACTCATTCATAATCAGTGGATTATTTACGAGATGAATCTAATGAACCTAATTACGTCATGATTTGATAATATAATGTTACAGTAAACATTTGCTAATCATGGATTAATTAGACTTAATAATTTTTTCTCGTGAATAATCCTCTGATTATGTAATTATTTTTATAATTATTTCATGTTTAGTCTTTTAAATTGATGACCAAACATTCGATGTGACACAAACTAAACTTTAGTCCATAAAACCAAACGTAAAGCTATATATTATCTCATATAAAAATTCGGTATTTTCTAGGTAAATTAACTATTTTTAATTCATTAAATGTTTCTAGGATTTAAATTGAAATAGGTGAAATTGAACTGTAAGGGCTTAAAATAATGAACCAAAATTTATAAAAAAAAAATCATATTCATGTTTTTGAGTCAATTTTTAGTTCTTATTGACTAAATTGAAGAAATTTTGAAAAAACTAGGTTACGACACTTAATGTGGGCAACGTGGAGCTCAATGGTTTTTAATTCTAAAAAAATCAAATGAGGCCTAAAAAATGTGAGAGCTATCATGGTGTTGTGATTTCGAGAGAGTTATCATATATGATGTTAAGAAAGTTCAAGATTCTACTAGGATGAATTAAGATTCAAAAAAGGAATGTGTTGAGTTTAAAAGTAAATCAATAGTTAAATCTTCATTTAACTTGAAACTTTTTATACTATCAAAATGCAATATAGATTATCTCATGTAAAAAGTTAGTATTTTTCTGGATCAGTTTACTATTTTTAATTCATGAAGTATATTTCTAGAATTTAAATTAAAATAAGTGAAATTTAAACTGTAAGTACTTGAAATAATGAAAAAAATATATAAAATTTATATTCATATTTTTAATCCATTTGTAGTTCTTATACATAAACTTAAAAAGAAATTTTAAAAAAACTACATTACGACACCTCGATGGGCAATGTGGAGCTTAAAGATTTTTTAATTATTAAAACAATTAAATGAAGTATGAAAACTATTAGACTTATCATAATGTTTTGATATAATACATAGATATTTTGATAAAGTTTTAAAATATTTTGAGAAAATTATCATGTACAAAGTTAAGAAAGTCGGAGATTCTCAAAAAACATATTATGACATAAAGAAGGAATGAGTTGAGTTTAAAAGAAAATCAACGGTTATATATTCATTTGAACTTGAAACCTTTTATGATCAAAATACAACATAGATAATCTCATGTAAAATTTTGGTACTTTTCTGGGTAAGTTCACTATTTTTAATTTATTAAGTGTGTTTCTATGATTTATATTGAAATAAGTCAAATTTGAACTACAAGTGCATGAAATAATGAACTAAAATTTGTAGAAAAATCATATTCATATTCTTTAGTCAATTTGAAGGTCTTACCCACTAAATAGAAAGAAAATTTGAAAAAACTATGTTGTAACATTTGATTGCCAACGTAGAGCTTAATAATTTTTAATTAAAAAATCAAATGAAATATAAGAAACATGAGAGCTGTCATAGTATTATAATATAATACGTACATACTATGATAAATTTAAAAAATATTTTGAGAAAGTTGTATTCAGAGACCAAATAATCTTAGAAAATCTCTATATTTAAAATAAACCCTCTCATTTTGTTTATTTCTTCTACCTTTCACAGCCCACCTTGCTATAGCCTATAGTGCTACCATTCATGGCCGGCCCAACCTGGCAGAGTGTGCCGAAAATAGGCAAAAAATTCGACTGCACAGGGAATAATCAGTTTGCTACAACACGATTCCGCATTTTTGTTTCGGGGATACTTAATATTGGGCTTGTGTCTGCGCAGCCCAGCGCGAGAGGTTGGATAGTACCAATTTGGGAGATGGAGACGAGACGAGGCGTGGCTATAAAAGAAAGATGAGGCATTTCAGGTTTGAACAAAACTAATGATATACATTAGTTTAACTAAAACGTGTTTGGTATGCATGTTAAAGTAAATTTTTAAAAAATAATGGTTATGGATTATGGACAATTGGGCTATTGAGCCTAAAAATCCGGATATACGAATAATATTTATTCGGATAATCTAAATCTGAATTAATATCCGTCAGATATCATCGATGTGATATTTATTTACATATTCGAAAAAAAATCTGTATTCAAATCCATATCCGAGAAATCCGTATTCGATTCAAAAAAATCCAGATCCAAATTCGTTTTTTGATATGATCGGAAACTATCTGAACCATTTTCACCCCTACGCAGAAAAACACCTAGAAGAGAAGAAAAGCCAATTCTGATAGTGAAAAGAGGGGAAATAAGGGAAGGAATTAGCACCACTGGGTTCCGCTAAAGAAAGGAAAACGAGGTCCAACAACCAAGGACACTTTCTTTATGAAGTCTGGAGGCTTCATTGCACATAGACATATTGGGTGACCAAACGGTAGTGGGGAGAGAGAGGACATTCTATTGATAGGAGGATGGAGCCGGCGTGCTAATAAAGGCACTACGAAAGTGCGCCAGACGCCTCTGACCAGGAAGGGAGACGATTTCCCCACATAGCCGATCGAGTCAAAGCTGAGCTCTGGGAAAGTTTATGTTGTTAATATATTTGTCAATACTATTCACATGTAGATTACAGAACGTTCTCTTTACATCTATATGCAAGACTTTTATAGGTATGATGAGGGATATGCAGATCAGGTTACCGTTGTTATCAACAGAGCCACCAAGAAGCTTGTCACTGACATGCATTATGAGGCGCGTATTCAAGCCGTGATCGACTACCACGCTCAGCAGCTCCGACAGAGGATGAAGAAAAAAGGATGTCAGGACCACATATCTGACACGTGATTAATACATGATGGTAAGTATAATATCATTTATCTTGTAATACTTAATATTATTTATTTAACAATTTCACTTGTATATGTAGGTCCCTCCACAGTGGTGTGCCACTCATCTTGAATGTTGGGGCAAATGGTTGATAGGTGGTGTTCTGTCGAGTGGCAGAGCAGTCACGACGCATGCCGGCAGAGACGCCTACTCATGCCGGGGGCACCACACCATCAAGGCTCGCTAAACCTCAACCAGTTCAATGCGAGATGGGTATGTAGTTACTTATTTCTTTCTTTTTTCGCTTAATTGCACAATATATCTCTAACTATTTTCTTGTTGCTGTCAACGACCAATGCAGGTCAAAAATGCTCCCAAGTCATGGCATATGCTTTGGCTCACAAAGGAATGACGGTTGAAGGCAACGCCTACAATCCAAATGATCCCGCTGAGTCTTATACTAACAAAAACGCATATCAACGCCTCCAAGACTACTCGCGATGGCGAGAGAAGTGCACGGTCCTAATTATAACCCCGGCCGCATATAACATCGATGGAGAGGTGACCATGAGGGCTGGAGGAGGCAAGAGACATAGACGCTATTTGATGGGTGACGACGCCATTGATCCCCGTAGTACCTGTGGCGCCCCGATTTAACAAATCGAGACATTATTGAATTTCCATAAAAAACAATAATAACAAGAGGTTCATCATGCGACAATCATACATACGACAAGTATTCATGGTACGCAGACCATATTTATTACATCAGAGTAAAAATTAAATAAGTAAACAAAAGCATGACGAACGTCTTCTTCAGGATCTTCTCTTGACTGGGTCGCTACTCCAGACCATCTTCGTAGTAGGCATCCTCTGAGGTGTTCAACGGGTATGAGTACAAAAAGTACTCAACAAGCCACCGTAAATGCAAGTAATAATGCAGGATAATAAACAAGGAAGGGTAATGGCTAACAGTGCAGAAAAGTACATTTTCAGTTATTGCCTTTAGTGTAGTCAAATTTAATCATGCGGAAAAGTAAACATGAGCATCAACAACATCATCTAACTCGAGGAGTACGTTTTACCTCCTCGCACAATAGTCCTTACATGTCAACCAACATGCACATCCATATTCAAGTAACCTAACTGTGGGATGTGACGCAACCCGCCCTTGACCGTGGGCTCGGCTTTTCGAAAAGATTTAAGACTCTGATCAGAGTTGTACTACTGTACCCAAAAGGCACACACTCATCCCAAACGAGATGACCCATACCACGGGAACTCGTGCCAAAACCTCAGCATGAATGCTCCAAGCGATAACCACCCGCTCTAGGTTTCGCCGGTGCGCCGGGCCGCATCCCGGCTAACGTCGCACCCCCTTTTGCGCCACATTGGTACAAGCCACCCGCAGGTGCTGCTTGACCCATCTCCAAATGGTGGCCTCGGTTTGGAACGCTCCATGCCTTAGTTAGGACTTACCCATTAGACTTGTGGTTAGTAGGGAAGTGTATTGCAACGGATCCCGCAGACCGGTCCTTATAATGCCCCGGGTGCTACCGACCAATGCCCTAGCTTGCACCCAGAACCCACCATGCATACACTCACAACCATAACTCATCACCAACAGAATTCCAAGGATAAGAAACAATGGGGATCATATAGTAGAACCATGTTGCTACGACTCATTTTATCCTATAGCGATCGTGTCAATACATTGGACACTAGCTAATAACATTAATCATGTGGTGACAAGGAAGTTAGGCGAGATAGCATGGCTTGGGTTGCACATCAAGGTCGGGGGATCCTAAATAAATATATTGTAAGGGTATCATTTGACTAATGCATATAAAACCTATGTGTTTTAGCGATAGTTTAATCAAACATGGGTTCAGCATGCTCAAAAGATTGGTTTGGTGACTTGCCTTGTTCAGCAAAGGGTGAGGGAGGGACTTCCGGGAAATATTCCGGCTCCTCGACGGCGTCGTAGTCTTTCCAATATAATAAAGTAAAATAAAATAAACACAACATTCGATTTAAACAATACAGAACCACACAATAGGCACATAGGTTTAAATTGGTTTAATTTAAAGGAAATCAAGTTGTAAGGTTTCTGAAATTTATTTTATAAATGATTTTAGAAGAAATTATAATGAAAGGGTGTCCTTCTTTTAAAAAGGGTTTTAGAAGTGTTTAGTCTCATTTAAAGTTCCTAATAAACTCTAAAATGAAAAGTGCATGTCCAATTTAGTAGTTTTCAGTATATGAACAGAAGGAATAAATATAAACTTTACTGAGGTTTAAATATTTGAATTTATATTTTAATCCTAAGGGCATTTGAATACCTATTTAAATAAACATGAAAAGTCCAAAGTAAACCTACTGTTTTTATTGCATGAACATGTAGAGAATAATTTTACAAATTTTCTGAAATTTAAATGACAATTTTTAGAGTTCAAATGTGCCAGATATGAATTTTACAAGTTTTTAAACAGTTTCTAGAATTTATTTCTAAATTTAAATCCTCTCGGGTCCACGGTGAGCCGGGCCCACGGTGAACCCGCGCACTGTGCGCGTGGTCCGGTCCAATCTGGCCCGTTGCATCTAGATCCAACGCGTGAGGGCGAGGCGGGGGCGCTTAAGTGATAACGGATGGCCAGGATTAAAACACGCGAAAGGGTACCACGTGGACGCACGAGATCGAGCGCGGGTTTAAATACTAACGGACGCACGAGATTAAAACGTACCCCTTCGCCGAGATCTAACGGATCAGATTAAATCGCACGTGGGAATTAATCGTCACCATCGGATCCAGATCGCCACGGTCGCGCGTGAATCCGACACGGCACGGGTACTCAGCCCGGTTCGGTCGTCTTCTTCGGCGATGGCGAGCGGGCTTGTAACACCCCAAATTTTCAAAACACTAAAAATATTATTAAATTCAATTTCTTGGAATTATTATTTCTGAAAATACTTTAATACTCTTTTATACCCTTTTGAACTACAACATAGAGTAGATGGCCAACACCAGGAGCTAAACATTTTTGTATAACCTCCCAAAGCCAAGAAATATTTTTGAGGATTTTTATAAATTTTTATCAACCTTGGAAGTAGCCCCTAATATTTTAATCTAATTCCTGGAATTATTTTTATTCTGAAATGTATTAAAACAGTAATGGGCTCCCCTCTCTCCATTCTCCCTCTCACGGCCGGCCCAGCCCACTCCACCCGCGCGTCAGACTGACGACCGGACCCCACTGTCGGCGCCGAACCCTTCCCCTCGCGCGCGCACCCGACATCGCGGCCCCACCCGTCAGCCTTCCCGTTCGCTCGCTCGCGCCTGCTGACCAGTGGCCCCCATCTGTTAGACCGTCGTACCTCGCGCCGTCGCCCCCAAATCACGCGGCCGACGACCCCCGCCTCGGATCCGCCTCGCTGGTCCCTCCCGCATTGAATTGGCGCCATTAAACGACTCCCCGCGCCTGGCCGACGTTTTCCCCCGTTAAACAGTGCCTTTACGCCACGGATCGCCGCTGCGCGTGCATGGCCGAGCCATCGCCGGCGAGTAAAAGCTCTCCCCCGGTTTCCTTGCATGCGAGCCCCCTCCGACGCCTTATTTAAACCCCTTGCCTCCGCCGCGTTCGGTTCACGCATCCATTCGCACTTAGACCAAGCAGAGCGCCCCGCACGTCGCCTGTTAGCGCCATCCCCCCTGTTTCGTCTCCGGCCACCGCTCGCCGTCGCCTCGGACCACCTCCGCCTGTGCCGCACCATCGTGACCGCAAGAACGACCCCGACCTCGGCCACCCCTCCGTCACCGACGAACCCCGCCGGATCGCTGTCGCCACCAAGGACCCGTGACCACCTCGCGTCTACCTCGTCGCCAGCCACGCCCCGTCGTCCCCGGACCGCCGCCAAGGTATCATCGTGACCACCGTAGCGTCCCCCTTCCATTTCTAGGCTTAGCTAGGACCGTCGTCGCTCGCCGTGGCCGCTGGCCCGCTCGCTGTCGTCGGAGAAGACGACGGCACGGGTCGAGTACCCGTGCCATGTCGGATCTGATCCCGACCGTGCGATCGCGATCGAACGACGCGCGTGAGTCCACGTACGCGATCTAATCGCACCGTCGGATCCGGTCAAAGCGTTACGTTTTGATCTCACGCGTTCGTTTTCATTTAAAACAAGCGTGCGATCTCGAGCGTCCACGTGGTACCCTTTCGCACGTTTTAATCCTGACCGTCCATCGTAACTTACGCGCCCCGCCTCACCCTCGCGCATCGGATCTGGATCCGACGGTCCAGATCGACCGGCGCACGCGCCACAGTGCGCGGGTTCACCGTGAGCCTGGCTCACCGTGGACCCGAGGAGTTTTAAAAATTTGAAAATAAATTCCAGAAAAAGGTTTTAAAACTTGTAAATCATATCTGGTGTATTTGAACTCTAAAAATGCCATTTCAATTTCAGAAAATTCATAATATTATACTCTACATGTTTATACAATAAAAACAGTAGGTTTACATTTGGGACATCTCATGTTTATTTAAATGAATGTTTAAATACCCCTTAGGTAAAAATGTAAATTTAATTATTTAAATTCAGTAAAGTTTATATTTATTCATTTCCTGTTGATATGAATAAACCACTAGGTTTTCTATGGAACCTTCATTTTAATTTATATTAAAGGACTTAAATTTGAGAACAACCCCTTTTAAAACCCCTTTCTAAAAAAGGACTACTTTTAACATTCCTTTAAAATTTATTTAAGAGATAAACCACATAACCTTAACAATTGAAATTATTTTACTTTTAATCAAACCAACTATAACTTATGTGCTTATAATGTAATGTTATATTGTTGATTGAATGTGTTCTTTTTATTTTACTTTATTATATTAAAAAGACTACGACGTCGCAGAGGAGCCGGAAGTACTTCCCGAAGTCCCTCCCCTCCCTTTGCTGAACAAGGCAAGTCACCAAACCAATCTTTTTGAGCATATTGAACCCATGTTTGATTAAACTATCGCTAAACACATAGGTTATACATGCATTAGTCCAATGAACCCTTACATTATATTTATTTAGGATCCCCGACCTGATGTGCAACCCAAGCCATGCTATCTCGCCTAACCTCCTTGTCACAACATGATCAATGATATTAGCTAGTGTCCAATGTATTGACACGATCGCTATAGGATAAAAATGACTCGTAGCAAAATGGTTCTATTATATGATCCTCGTTACTTCTTATCCCTTGGAAATTCTGTTGGTGATGAGTATGGTTGTGAGGTATGCATGGTGGGTTACGGGTGCAAGCTAGGGCATTGGTCGGTAGCACCCGGGGCACTATAAGGACCGGTCTGAGGGATCCGTTGCAATACACTTACGTACTAACACAAGTCTAGTGGGTAAGTCCTAACTAAGGTATGGGCTGTTCCAAAACGAGGCCACCATTTGGAGATGGGTCAAGTTGCACCTGCGGGTGACTTGTACCAATGTGGCGCAAAAGGGGGTGCGACGTTAGCGGGGATGCGGCCCGGCGCGCCGGCGAAACCTAGAGCGGGTGGTTATCGCTTGGAACATCTCATATTGAGGTTTTGGCACGAGTTCCCGTGAAATGGGTCATCTCGTTTGGGATGAGTGCGTGCCTTGTGGGTACAGTAGTACATCTCTGATCAGAGTCTAAAATCTTTTCGAAAAGCCGAGCCCACGGTCAAGGGCGGGTTGCGTGACATCCCCCAGTTAGTTTACTTTGAATATGTATGTGCATGATGGATTGACATGTAAGGACCGTTGAGCGAGGTGGGGCTGACTGTACCCCTCGAGTTAGTTGATGTTGATGATGTTCATGTTCACTTTCCGCATGATTAAAATATGATTACACTAAATGCAATAACTGAAATTTTACTTTCCGCAATGCTAGCCATTACCCTTCCTTGTTATTATCCTGCATTATTACTTGCATTTGCGGTGGCTTGTTGAGTACTTCTTGTACTCATACCCGTTGGACCCCACAGAGGATGCTTACTTTGAGGACGGTCTGGAGTAGCGACCCAGTCGAGAAGAACGATCCTGAAGAAGATGTTCGTCATGCCGCTGTTTAATTATTTTATTACTGTTTTTACTAAAACTTTGATGTAATAAATTATGGTCTGCGTACCATGGATATTGTCGTATGTACGTTGTCGCATGATGAACCTCTTGTATTATTGTTTTTTTATGGAAATTCAATAATGTCTCGATTTGTTAAAATCGGGGCGCTACAAGATGGTATCAGAGCCGGACTCGACTGTAGGAAGCCAAACAGACCCGCCTAGCCATTAGCCACATAAAATTATTTCTTGAAATCTACTTTATAAACTTTGTTCCTCTCCTCACTTTTATTCAACTTGCTGTTTTGTAGATGCCTGTCTACCAAGTCCACAGCTACCGCCGCCACTCGAGGGCTAGTCCGGCGAGCTCCGTATGATGCTCACCTTCCTCGGGTTCCTCTTCGAACCCGAATTCCAAGGAGTGTACCCGACGAGTTCGCGGGCCTTGCGACGTCTCCCTCACCGTCCACGGCTCCGGGGAACACCCTGCCGCCCTACACCACCGCACTTGGAGGCCCGACTTTCGACGTAGCGTGCAAACGAGTCGCCCTCCAGGCCCTCATGGAGCTGAGGATGATCTACGACGATCGTCTTCAGAACTCGTCCTTCCGGCTCGTGCGAAGCGTACTCCCGGAGCCCACAGTAGCATCTACCTCGGAGTTCACTCCGTGCGTGATCGGTCATGGCCCGGCAGTCGCGTCTTTACAGGCCATGGACGATCTCCACACCGAGGCGGTGCCTCGACGCGACGAGCACCATGAGGCGGTTGAGTTCCTTCATGAAGAAACGAAGAACTTGATCCAGCAGAATGGCGAGTTGCAGCGCAAAATTATGCAGCTGCAGAAGGATATAGCGGAGATGGTCCTCTTCTTCCAAGGAAGAAGAAGCCATCCGTGAGCCCCTCCTCGCCCCAAGAGGATCCCGCCACGACCCTCCCCCGCCAGGCCCTCTACCAGCGCCCCTACACCACGCCCCGGCCTCGTTCTCCGACTCCATCATCGAGAATTTTCTCGAGCCCACCATCTCTCTGGAGCCGCGCACTCGTGGTTCCGAGAGCACGGAGACCGCCTCCGGTGGCGAGTAGGCGTTAGGAGGACGCTATTTAAATAAAAATCATAATTTTGTATGTGGTGCCTTCTGCAACGAGTTGGGTTGTAGATGGAATAAGATCTTGGATGTAATGAACAATTTATACCACCTATATATTTATGTGCTTGAATCTTATATGATATTTTTGGTTGTATTATTGTTTCGTCATCTTTTGCTTTATCACTATGTATATTCAGAAGATGGTCCGATCACTAGAACACCAGTTCCAACAACGGAGCGGAGGGAGTCATGCATGCGCCCGAGGGTGTTGTACCCAACTGGGGTGCAACGGGCCCGCGTCAATCTGGGTCGACCCTTCCGCCAACCACCCCACCTGGCGGAGATGATGGCGAATCAGAACCACCTGATCACCGCCCTTCTCACCCAAATGCAGAACCCAACAGGCTAAGTTGGACCATCTGCAGAACGGGGGGAAACCCGACCCCTCGGCACCAGCACCCGCACCCGCTCCGAAACTCTCCGAGTTTCTGCGCGTGCGCCCGCCCATCTTCTCAAGCACCACCAACCCGATGGAGGCCAGAGATTGGCTTCGCACCATCGGAAAGAAGCTCGACCTCCTCCCCTGCACCGACCGGGAGCGAGTGGCCTTCGCCACTCACCAGCTCCAGGGTCCCGCCGCTGAATGGTGGGACAACTACCGTGAGTCCCAGCCAGAGGGCCACATGGTGACTTGGGCGGAGTTCACCATCGCCTTTCGTGCTGCCCACGTCCCCGCCGGTGTTATCGCGGTGAAACAGCAGGAGTTCCGCGACCTGCAACAAGGCAACAGGACCGTCATGGAGTACCTCCATGAGTTCAACCGCCTCGCCCGCTACGCGTCGGAGGAAGTGCGCACCGACGCCCTCCGCCAAGCCAAGTTCCTCAGGGACTTAAGGATGAGCTATCCATGCTCGTCGCCGCCGACTTCGCCGACTTCCAACGGCTAGTCAACAAAGCGCTCATTCAAGAGACTGAGCAGAACAAGCTGGACCTCAAGAAGAGGAAAATGATCGCCTTCAAGCATCAGCAGGCGAATCTCAGAGGCCCCGCTTCGTCCCTCCGCCACCAGCGCCTGCCTACCATCCTCGGCCCGCCTACAGGCCACCTCACGCCGCCGGTGATCCAACGCCGGGCATCCTCGCCCCGCTCCACCAGCTCCGGCCGCTCAGCCGACACCAGCCGCCAAGGCCCTGGTCTTGAAGGATCGCCAAGGGAGGCCGGTAGTTTGCTTCAACTGCCGCAAGGAAGGGCACTATTCGCACCAGTGTCCTCACCCCAAGCAGCCTCAAGGTGTGGCCCCCAACCAGGCGGTTCACGCCCCGTCAACCACGTCAGCGCGAGGAAGCTCAGGAGGCTCCTGAAGTCGTGCTCGGTACGTTTACTGCGAATTCCGTACCGGCCGTAATATATTTGACTCTGGAGCAACCCACTCCTTCGTCTCGGAAGATTTTGTGAAAACAAACAAACTGGACGTGCTCCCTCTACCCATTCCCATGGTGATTGCCACTCCCGGCAATAGGACCTCAGCCCGCTTATACAGCCCTAAGGTTCAAATTGACATCCAAGGAGTACTGTTTAGGGCCGAGCCAGTCCTCATCCAATGCACCGGACTTGACCTCATCCTAGGGATGGTTGGTTGATGAAGCACAAGGGAGTGTCGACTGTGCCAACAAGTCCGTCACGGTGACCAACCCTGAAGGCGCAGATCACCTTTTCGGATGACCAGTCGCAAACCACTCGGAGCATCCCTTCGCTCGATAGCTCTTGAAGAGGGCCTATAGTCAAGGAGTTTGCGGATGTCTTCCCTGAAGACCTACCAATGCCTCCCAAGCGGGACATCGAATTCAGGATCGAACTTGTCCCCGGGACCACTCCAATCTCCAAGCGCCCATACCGGATGGCCGCCAATGAACTAGCCGAAGTCAAGAGCAACATCGAAGACCTAGAGCAGAAAGGTTACATCCGACCGAGTACCTCACCCTGGGGTGCACCGGTTATATTTGCCATGAAAGGACAAGACCAAGAGGATGTGCGTGGACTATAGAGCCTTGAACGACGTAACCATCAAGAACAATACCCATTGCCTCGTCGACGACCTGTTCGATCAGCTGAAAGGATCCTCGGTGTTTTCCAAGATTGACCTCAGTCAGGTTATCACCAGTTGAGATTAGAGAAGAAGACATACCCAAGACTGCCTTCACCTCTCGCTAGGCACTCTATGAGTACACCGTGATGTCGTTCGGACTCACGAATGCCCCGGCCTTTTTCCATGAACATGATGAATAATTTATCATGAGT